>OMLP01010248.1:50663-66947 GCA_900302685.1 Spondyliosoma cantharus | reverse complement strand
TAAGCTCAGGCGTGGTCTGTACAGAGAGCCTCGTGTTGAAGAATTCATCAAACACGATATTATATTTGCCAAAAGTGCAAGTCCTTCTGATGATCACTGCATTCACTAGTTAGCTGAGTAACAGTGCCAAGTTATCCTCCGTTTCCTTGATATGCAAATTTCAAACAGGGAACTGATGTCGTGTTACTCTACACGCAGATATGCTTTTGATATATATATTTTTTTAAATGGACCAATCGGTTCCTGTTCCTTGTTTCTGATCTTTCACAGGCTTGTTAAGTGTTTGACCGGCTTTCAGGTTCTGTGTTTATCTCATAAAGACCAAAACCAACAATGGATTTATCCCACTAACAGGTGTCATCTGTGTAACCCGCACATGACATAGTGCATCCTGCTGTGCCGCAGAGTGATTCAGTGATGATTAGTGACTTCAGTGAGACACAGTGCGCATTGGATGCATTTGATTGAATCCCACATACTGTTCACCACCCCACTGCTGTGCATGTTTATTCAGTCCCACAATCTGTGCTTGAAAATTGCCCTCAAAACTAAAACTACATTGCCAATAAATAATTTAGGAGTGTATGTATTTAATTTTGGCTGTTGTCGTTGAAGTCCACAGCAAAAGGTGAAATAGAGAACTGTTATCAACGTTTTTGAAAGTTCAAATGGCAGTGAAAGATTTAGCATAAATTTCCAGCTACTCTCCATCTGAAAGCTTCTTCCTTTCTCTGACACCTTTAATGGATTTTCTCAGTCAAAGCAGATTTTAAGAAAAACAAAAGTAAGATTGAAGGAAAACGTTACCCTTGTTCATTGTCAGAGTCAAAGGCAGAACAGAAAGTTGCTCTGGTAAAAACTCTCCTGTGAGTCACTCGGTGTGCTTGTTGAAATGAGATTATCAAATTGCAAACAGTGCCGAGTAAATATTTCAATAAATCACTGTTATCTGCAACTGTGTCATTAGAGGCCGCAGCCTGTGACACCACCCATGACCTCTCACACGGGTGTGTGTGTGCAGATGCATGCGTACAAAGCTGCACTGTGTGTGTCTGTGTGTGTTAACTTGCCTGCATTGTTTTTAGGTGCTGTACAACATGTTCAACTTTGTGGCGGAGATGCCGGTAGTGGAGCCGGTGGATGTGTTCCTGGGGGTGGCGAGGTTCTTCGTGGTCGGGCTCGGTGGGATGGGTTTCGGCGTCCTGTTCGGCTTCGTGGCCGCCTTCACCACGAGATTCACCTCCAGGGTCCGGGAAATCGAGCCACTCTTCATATTCATGTACAGCTACCTGGCCTATCTGGTGGCCGAGCTCTTCGCCATCTCGTCCATCATGGCGTGAGTGGATTTTAACATTTTTCCAGGTAGTGTTTCAACGCTGAGAGAATGCATCAGGGAGACGGCTGTTCTTTATGTTCTTTCTGCAGCATTGTGACTTGTGCCCTCACCATGAAGTACTATGTGGAGGAAAATGTTTCCCAGCGTTCCTGCACAACCATCCGCCATGTGGTCAAGATGCTCGGCTCCATCTCAGAGACCCTCATCTTCTTCTTCCTGGGGGTGGTCACCATAACAACGGAGCACGAGTGGAACTGGGGCTACATCCTGTTCACACTGCTGTTTGCTTTTGTATGGAGAGGTCTGGGTAAGGAGAGGGCAGGGGGTATCTGGGCAGTGGTGGAGGTCAAGTTTTGTTTGAGTCGGCTTCTGTTGGTTTTGTTGAAGGGTTAAAGGTGCTCTGGGGAGATTTTGACCACTAGTACCATTTTTAATTTTTTTTTTTCTTCCAACAAAAGTGCGTGTATATGCAGGTTTTCAAACATGAGTTAATCAGGCAGTAATGGGTTACTTACCTTTTTGTATTGCAAGGAGACGAGTACACCTGATTTTGCTGACATCCACTGGTTTTATGTCTCGCCTTGCTCCAGTGATGTTCAGGTGTACTGGACTGGACTGTTCAGTGCTGGATGTTGGTTTTGTTAGTTTTTTTTTTCTTCCAAAATCAACTTCCTGAAGCTGGAAACAAGGTTGATGAGAGCGAACCAAAACGGTAGAATTTGGCTGCATAAAACCAAAACAGTGAGCTCCAAAGCTTGTAACTGAAATCATCTGTGGGTTCATGACTACATGCAAATGTGGCTTTAAACTCAGCTAAAGCGCACTGACATTTATCTACCCTTCCTTTACAGGTGTCTTGGTGCTGACTCAGATCATTAACCCTTTCCGCACCATCCCATTCAACATGAAAGATCAGTTTGGGCTGGCCTACGGCGGCCTGCGAGGCGCAATTTCATTCGCCCTGGTCTTCACTCTTCCTGATAACATCGGCCGCAAGCAGCTCTTCATCACTGCCACCATTGCCATCATCCTCTTCACTGTCTTTCTTCAGGTAAGAGAGTGCCCACGTGGTTACATTCAACACATCGTACACAGTTGTTTGATGTGAATCCTTTGTCATTCAAGTTCATATTATTATGATGTACAGTCTATATGAGTGTTTTTTGAAGTTTCAGGTAAAGTGGGAAAGTCTACAAGAGAGAAACGGACAAGTTGAATCTTTCTACAAGGATGATGTTCATTCTTGTCAGGTTATTATTTCTGTTTCTGCAGAATTTCTGATCTCTCTGCCTCATCTGTCCACAGGGCATCAGCATTCGACCTTTGATTGAGTACATCAACGTCCGCCGAACAAACCGCAATCTTGACACCATTAACGTCGAGGTTCACTGCAGGGTAAGCGGCAGATTGAAATTGCTGTAAATGTGGCCGTCAGTGTGGTTTATTTCTAAACCGGTCTCCCTTTGCTCTCAGCTCATGGAGCACACCATAGCTGGCATAGAGGACCTCTGTGGACAGTGGAGCCACTTCTACTGGAAGGACAAGTAAGAGTCTGCATATCAAACAAAAAGCTTTAACATCATACTCCTGTACAGTCGCGATCTGCAAAATGTACACATGGCTGACTACATTTAAGTAGTCACTGTTTCGTGTTGTTAATTTTAAAGAGGAAGAATCTGCAGTGAAACTGGAGGATTGATGCCAGTTTTAGTTTACCTGCTCTCAGTTTCCCTCTTTGTGGTTTTGTTTGACAATGCCATTGTTGGCTCTGGGAATGTGTGGGAATGTTGACAGCCAGTTAGACACTGGAGTCATGTTCAGCTTCCAGCATCAGCAGTTTGCTTCATTTGCTTCTTAGCCTTGTATGTCAATGTATGTACTTGCATTACATTAATGTGTTATGTTACACATTGTGTTTTGACACATCAGCTGCAGCTAACATCTAAACACAACTTTTCTTTATCCTCGTGCGGCGATTAGTTTACTTAAAACCTAAAGATTTCTTCACCCTTTTTATGAAAAACCCAACTTAGGTTGTAACACTTTCTGATGCATTTTGTTAATGTGCACCATACCTGGTCAAATAAGGACTATATTTATCATAAGGACATATTTTATACTTGGATACAAGATGCATCTTATTTTTTCCTGTATGTGGTCCAAATATGGCCTCATTTAATTTCTGATGATAATAATAATAATATTAATAATAATAATAATAATAGTTGTAGTATATATGTCTATAGTATCTGGGATGACATGAACTCCAGAATCTAGTGGTTTGAAAACGATCAAGTTCTGGCAGTTTTTTTTCCTCCGAACATGAAATCTGTGACTCTCACGATCAGAGAGTATTTCAATGGATATCGTCATATTTATATCATATCTTGGTATATTTAGCCAATAATATTCTTGGGGCTTTGCGCTGTGTAAATGGATTGATGCTGTAATCTCAAGAACACTGGTCTCTGAGGGAGAATGTATTCATTTTGACCTTTAGTCAGCGTAGAAAGTACCTACTGTGACAAACTGCTTTGGTCTGAGTCGAGTTTATGTTGGCACAATACAGTTATTATAAACCTACAATATGTCATAAGCCCAGTGATATATAATAGTCAATGCTTGCTTAATATTAAGTAATGTCAACAGATCTATCCCTCTGTTATATTATTTACATTTTATGTATTCTGGTGAGAATCTATGGTACTTTTATAGAATTACATTTTTAAAGCAGCTTCCTCAATAATACAAAACATGTTGTATAGAATATGATGTACAGTTATGTTGCTGACATACATACAGTATAAAAAAACATAAAAACAAAAGTAGACTTGTACGCAATCTGCATCATAGTGTCCATAATCACGTACAATATTAACACTTGAGCCGATCAAATACGAACATATAAAGCTTAAATATTGTACATATTTATTTATGTATGTGTTTTGGTTTCTGTAGAGGGCTGACACACTTTCCTCCTCTAACCTCTGTTTTTACTTGTCTCGTCACAAGTTTTTTTCCCCCTCTAGTGTTCTTTCTCTTCCTCATGGATTTGTTGACACATTCCTCATGTTTGTCTTGTCAGACGGGTTCCTCAAGTCTCAGAATGCAGATTTTTAACAAGTCGAAACAAGCTGTGAGCTCGACTGTACAGAGACACAGAGCCGTTAGAAATTGTTGTCAGCGACGTGATTGCTTTGGCTTTGTACTCAGGTACACTGCATTTTTGTAGTCCACAAAACATTTCTGGAGCATCACAGTAAAACAGTGTTGCAGCATTGCCCCTAAACGACTGAAGTAGCTGGGGGACTCGTTTTAAAACTTACAAAATCCAAGTCTACCGATGCCCAGAGATCCCAATTTGAACTGAAAAGACGTTGGAAGTAGATTTTAATGTAGTGGCTACAGTGAAGATTTCAGCGTTAAAAAAAGAGTGTGTATGAATCACCAGAAATGTTTTGTGGACTACAAAACTTCATCTGACTTCCCATCAGCATGAGGGTGTGGAGATGGTGACTGATTTTTCATTTTTGGGTGATCTTTTCCTCTCCATCCCATCAACAAGAATTGTTTGCGTAGCCAAAGCCTGATATAGTTAACTCTGTTGTTGTCCAAACTATTAAAAACGCATCAATGAGCCACGCCGCTGCACTGGCTGACATGTTCTTTATTACGAACGCGCTGTCGGTTTTAATTTTTTTCAGCGCGTTTGTTGACAAATTAGATATGATATTTTTATTCCTGCACTGTACATGGCTGGATATTTTGCAAACACACTGATTCTTGTAATCCCATTACTCCTCTCCACGTCAGATTTATGAAGTTCAACAATCGAATCCTGCGGAAGATCCTGATCCGAGACAACCGGGCAGAGTCGAGCATCGTGTCGCTGTACAAGAGACTGGAGCTGCAGAACGCCATGGAGATCCTGGACACAGTGACCGGAGACATCAGCGCCTCCCCGTCCATCGTCTCTCTCTAGTATGAAACCTCCTTGTCGTACGTTCAGATCAACGTGGTAGAGGAAATAAGGTGTTTTCTCTAAATATCTGTTTTTTTTATCTGTCTTTTAGTGAGGAAAAGAAAAGCGCTGCTAAACCCAAAAAGAAGTTCAAGACTGCTGACCTGATGAACATGCACGACATCCTCTCCAAGAACATGTATAGGATCAGGCAACGGGTGAGATATACACCAGTCTGTCAGGAGAACAGCTGCGTGCACACCACTCTGCTTCATTCATCTTCTTTTTATCAGGCAGTTATTGATACTAAGTACTTATATTCAGGCTCCATATGTTGGAACAGTATTAAGGTATTTGTACTCCATTTTATGTCTACTTTATACTTTTGCTTCAAAACATGTCAGGGGGAAATATTTTATTCTTGACTCCATTACATCTTCTACTCAATACTTCAGACAGGTTGAAGTCGTAGTTTCTGTAGAGATTATTATTTTTCATTAAAATACATATTATAAACTTATTAGATATAGTACATTGTCATTAATTAGACCAGATTCCCCTCTATATTTCGCACATGATCTCATTTCAGCTGTTTAAGTCTAAAAGAGGTCAATGTATCCAATATTTCACAGAAATAGAAAGAATTGGAGAAAAATCTAAATAATTACCACCAATATGTGCAGAAACTGTATTCCTCTCTCATCAATCATCAACCACCCATCAGATTTATTATTTAGTAGTACTTTATATTAAGATCCTTCTAATAAGCATTAGTTAACAGGTAATAAGGCTCTTATAGTTCGTATAACATGCATATAACAAGTGTTAGATTGTAAGCCTGGTGGCTGCAAAAAGCATAGTTAACTGATAAAGTGCACAACAACGCCTTTTATTAATGTTCTTAAGCTGTTTATAAAAGATGAACATGTTTCTCATAAGTGCTTATGAACAGATGGGACACACGTCGCATTTTCCTGAACATCCTTTTAACAAACAACTGTTCGGCAAACAAAACTGGACGGCGATCAAGGAAATGGCAGTGAAAATTCAAGGTGTTGATCAGCAGACCACACACCTTCCTATACTATAGATAATAAAGTTAAAACTATCTCCACCTCGACAGTGCTGTAAATACTGCTCACACACTGATACATCAGTATTAACAATCTAACAATGTCAAATACAAAATCCTCACGGCAATTTCTGCAGATACTTTAAGTACATTTTAATGATAGTACATTTGCATGTTTATTTAAATAGAAGTAATGCAGGACTTTTACACATAGTAGTGTATTTATTGTTGTGCTGGTACCTTTTACTAAAGCACTGAGGCAGTTACCACTACAGAAAAAATTATAAAATATAGGCAGAATCATTCCGTCTTCAAGCATTTGCATTTTGCTGTTGTTTTAGTGAGCTTCCGGCTGCTTCCAGTACATACAGTGGTGTGAAATTTGAACTCTTGTTTGTCTTGAACGGATCAAAAACATTTGACCAAGCTGAAAGTGTTCCAACTACTAAAATGAAGCCACATGCTTCTCTTTTAGTAGTTGTGATTTCCCCTCTGTCTTTTTTATATTTAAAGGCAGCAGTGGCTTAAAAAGATGAGAGCACAGCATCAAATTATTTTACTTAAAATCATGTGAGCTGAGACATATTTGTCTGTAATTGGCTGGAAGTTGAACAGTTGGCATTTTCATCCCTGTTTCCTCTTTAACAAGAAACTGGACAGATTATTTTCTGTGACGCCTTTCTCAAACACAACGATGTGATGACTGCAAGCACACTGAAACCGGGAGCTGTTTTGCATGGCCACAGACTGCGGTCGGCAGTACTTTTCCATGAGTGACATGACATCACCCTTTTAGCAAGCGCACGGAGACGCTTTGATGTTCACACAAATGGGGAGCATGTGCTTCTGTTCTTGTCTGATTATCTTGACAGTCCCTCTCTTCAGGTCTCTCGCCCATCTTCTCTTCACATGCAAACAGTTCTGTCTCTGTCGCCTTCTGTCTGGTGTTATGTTGTTTTCCTGACATCCTGAGCACTTCATTCGGGAAAACAGTTTCCTCTTGAAACTCATATCACGTTGGAGTTGTTTAATTTAATCAGTGTTTACTCGTGTTTTTATTTATTTATATCAGGTGGGAATGCAATTTTCACTGTGAGCAAAAGAGTATTAAATTAGTTCCTACTCTCTGTTGACCTCTTCAGAAATAGAGAAGAGCATTTTTGTTTTCACAATGAAAACCTTTACAGCATTTGAAAGACGGTAATGTTTGTTCAAACTAATAGCTGCAGGGCAGAAAGAACCATGTTGACAATGATGGGCACTCTGTGTGGAGGAAGTTAGTGTGGCGACTCCAAATAGAGACACATTAGAGCTCAGACAGGTGTGGCCGGTTTTGGTTGAGTAATCTGAGCTTTAAAGAATGGCGTCTCCTCTCAAAGCATCTTAACGGCCTGTTTTGTCTCAGCCTTTGTCAGCGGATGTTGGCGACCTAAAGGTTGAAGCATTGTCACCACCCGAGGGTTGGCTTTATTACAGACGGGAACGTCCAAAATGGTGGAACCTGCTGTGTGACGTTGTGTGTTAAATGTTGTATATTTTATTAACATTTTTCTTTTCTTTTTTTTTTTTTTTTATCCAGACGGTGGCGTTCACAGGCAAGCATGCCCTTCCCAATGACAGCCAATCAAAGGAGATACTGATCAGACGTCACGCCAGCATCCGTCGAAGCCTCCGACCTGGCAGCTTCCAGACAACGGTAAGCAGGAATACCTGAAGTATTATACATCTTTTTCTACATCGAGTATGTTCTCAGCCTTTTTTTTTATTTAAAAGTGCATCCAATGTAGTTTTGGGAAATACATTTTAATCAGAAGTGAAAAATCTTCAATGACATTTTTTTTTTTTTTTTTTAAATGTAATGTCTTAACAAACTAAATAAACAAGTTCTCTTTGTTGCCATGACTGATTTAACTGAATAAACAAATTGAGCAGTAATGGGGAACATAAATATTACTTAATTTGCATTATTACCCCATTAATATTGTAAATATTAAAATTCTGAGTTTTAATTAATTCTTCAAAACTACATAGTGCTCCTTTTTAAAGAAAGTGCACAAGAGCAGGATTGGATCTCACTGGAAGCTGGTTGAATAACTCATGACTACGCTGAGATGAGAGAAACCAAATCAAACATAAGTTTCACTTTCTTTATCCCGTCCCTTGTTCATTATTCTTCCTTTTCTCTGTCATTCTGCCCACGTTATTCTCAGGTGGTGCCCAAATCTCATAAGTATTTCTCTCTTCCTGCTGGGCAAAGTCTGGATTCGAAGTTTCCTCCCAGGAGGCTGAGCTACACAGGTGAGACTCTTAAACCAACGTTAACCCCTCAACATCTAATGTCCCCCTTTGCTTTCACTTTAAACTGGCAATAGACAAGTTTTCTGCTTCAACATATCATTCAGGAGTTATTAATTAAGAATTAATGAATAAACTTAAATTGTGTCCTCTGTTGCTGGTAGTTGCTACTTTGAGGAAAACAGAAAGCAGTCCAGTTTGACTTTGCGATCGGGACACCAGCTATAATACCACTTAGATTAACCACTAGATTAAGCTTTCGATTGTTACGATTGTTGGAACTTGCCCAGGTGTTAATTTCTCGAACATAAACCTGCAGAGTTGAACTTTTGTCTCCCCCTTGTGGCAGTTTCTCTGCCATAAACTCTACATAGTTGCTGTAGCACCTCCCCTCTTCAGTTCTAAGCTGCAAGGTGTCTCCAGGGACACCTCCATTTAAAAACTAATCAGCAATGTGTGAACTAATTTGGGGACGAATTTGAATGTAAAGGACTTTTATTTGCATGTAAAAGATCTGTACTCCAGCTTTAAGACTGGACTTGATAGCAACAAGGTCTAAAAATGGTTACATTTTGTACCCACCCAAGACCTTTCCACTGTTTTTTACACACAGGTATGTCATGATAAAAATAACTCAATAATTCCATATCATTTTCTTCACCTGTCGTAGATGATCAGGAAACTATGTCCGAGGTGGCGTACCCCTCCAGTCGCTCTCGGTTTCGGCAGCCGGCACGCTCCTCCTCCAGAGCCATGATGCCTCTGCGCAGGTTGGACACCCTACAAGAGGCGCCTTCTGTTGACACGCTGAATGAAAACACAGGCCGGACGGAACGTGGAATGTCCAGAACAAAGTCCTCCTCCAGTGATTCCCATGTTCCTGCTCCTCGCCGTCACCTCCATCCCTCTGTTGGCAATGACAGCGGCTCGGCAGATAATTTAAGAAATGGGCAACATGAAGTGGAGGAAGAGGAGCAGCCTCCATCTCCACCTCCAGCCTGGGCCGTTGAACCCAGAGACAACGCAGCACAAAACCCTCTGCTCAGACGACCTCAGTGGAACCCCAAAAGGATGTAAAAGAGTCCCTGGGCTCTGAGAGCAGCTGGACTGCCACAGACTGAGTCTCAGGATCTCAAGCAGCTTCAGTGACTCTACATAAAACTGGAGGTCCCTTCATTTCTTATAAGAGGTGAACCACCTTCCAAATGAGCCAAACTGGACACTAATACATTGAAGTCAGATGTCAGAGAGCTCAGTGCACTAAAAGTGAAGAAGCTGAACTGTCAATCTGACAGACTTTGTAGTTATTTCAACCACATTCACATCAATGTGATTTTAAATACATTCCATCTTCCCCCATGAGCTTTTAAATGTTCAGATGGTGTAATTTAAACTATTTTATTTTGAATGATTTCTTAATCCTTAGATGTATATATGGTACTTTTTTGTATTTAATTGCCTATTGTGTGTGTGTGTGTGACAGTCGTATGATTGATGATAAGGTTTTGTGTATAGGCCATATTAGTTTAACGTGAGGAACTATTGCTGTGCAGTACAAAGTACTCTGGAAGCATTTTGTATGTCTGTTACGCTGACGGACCTCATTAATCTGGGCCCAGTTCATTTTCTTTTATTGTAATAAATCTTTTGTTGTTGAAAGCTTCTATCAAGCACTCTCGTTTACACCTCTGATCCAATGTAGGTTTAGAAAGCACGCCATGGATGAATGACAAGAGTTGGATGCATCATCCAAACCGCAGTGTTGATTTCAGTGTTTCATATACAACGTAAAACACCACAGACTTGCATACAAAACTTTTATTCCTCGTGACTTTTTGGCATTTACAAACATTTATACCATTTTTACTTCTTAATATTTCATGTTTTGACAACAGTGGTACTCAGTATACAGTTAAAACCGTCAAATCTCTAAATCTTCATTTAAACACCTATAAAGTTAAATTTCTCCAAAATTCAAGAATCAGAAACCAGAGCAAACAGTTACTCATAAGCCACCATAAGAATCATTTCTAATGCAGTGCATCAGCAGAAACAACTGACTGACTGAGGTAAAGTTTGTTAAACTATTTATTATGATTATTATTACCATTATTACTATAACAGTGTCAACTACCATGTGACAGTCAGGCTTTCCGCTCATCAAATACAGTTTCAGCTCATGTCTGGATGTCTGAAGTGTTACTGCCTTTAAAAGGAGGCTCTCCTCTGTCTCATCATCAGCAGGCGGACAGTAACACCACTGACTCTGGAGACTGTAGTGGTTAGAAAATTAGAATAAAAAATAAATGTGCACTGTTTCCAATCAGGCCGTCCCAAGTAGTATCTGCCAGAACAAAGTCCATATGTTTCTGTCTGTTCAAACCTCCTTGTATTAAACTTCTCGGCCCTGACTTCACCTCAACGCTTTGCTTGAGTTTTAAAGCCGCTCTTCCTGAGTGAAGGACTGTAGTGCTGGTGTTGATGAGCCATTCTGACCCTGTGATGCATCTACAGGCACGTATGGCGGAGGCCTTTGAGCAGGAAACATCGTACCCACTACGCGTCTGCTGTTCATCTTCACAGCTGGCCTACAAATAAGAGCACTTCTCTTTGTGGTACATTTGCATTCATTTTCATAATTTTAAATCCATTCAGTTACTCAGAATTTATGAGCTTGGCTGTTTTTCTCATCCCTCTCCCGTCCCATTTGGGGATCCTGATGAGCAGTAAACCTACAGCTGCAAGAGCGAGGACCACTCCCAGACTGGGGGGACCACAGGGGCTGAACTCTTGGGCCAGACCAGAGAGGAGAGGGGCCAGGATTCGGCCAACGGCTGTGACTGATTGCCCGGCTCCGATCAGAGTCCCACTGGCTTGGACCCCTCCTCTCTGCAGCTCCAGGTCTGTGATGCATGTCCGTCCAATAGAAGTGGAAATGGCCAAGAAGCTGGAGGTGAGTAACACCTGCCACACACTGGGTGCAGCAGCGTACAGAAAAATTAACGAGCAGGTCAGAACTGTGGAGTGGAGCAGCAGAGCAGCCATGTTGTTCCCATATAGCTGGGTGACCGGCCCCACCAGGAACCCAGCCAGGGCCCCCAGTGTGCTACCGTAGCTGATCAGATAACCTGTCACCTTTGGTTTAAGTGAAAAACGCTCCTCCATAGCCAGAGAGAAGTTACTGTAATAAAGCATGATAGACATGGCCATCAGAAGACGCACCAGGAACAAATCCCACATGTCAGAGGAGGCCACCATGCGGATCCTGGTGCCCACTGAGGACAGCTGTCTCCAGACAGGCTGGAGCAGAGACACCTCCATCCACCTGAGACCACCTCGGTGGTTCCCTGGAGCTCTGGATCCTGGGTCAGTCTCTGCTATCGACACTGGGCAGTGACTATTTGCATGAGAGCCATTCTGAACTGATTTACTGCAGTTGTTGTCATGACAATCTTTACTTGCGTCGTGGCTGGAGTTTGTCCCATTACGATGAACACGTGCCTCGCTCCATGGTAGCATCCATACTAGTCCTGGAATAATGAACACATAATGTTCGATAAATGTTTCAAATACAGGCTCTATTAAATCAGTTACTTCTCTCTGTTCTCTACCCACCTGCATTAAGAAGGAAGATGGCTGCACAGGTAAAGGACGAGGTATAAAAGCCACCCTCATGCTCTGTGAGGTAGCCACCAACGACAGGACCCAGGATGAAGCCAACACTGGAGGCTGCATTGAAGTATCCCATCACCAGAGGGCGCTCTGACTCAGACACCAGGTCAGACAGCAGGGCTCTGCAGATGGACAGCGAGTGCTTGAACAGCCCTGAGACAGAAAACGGTCAATTTACAGTGAGATTAAGAAACCGATGGAACTTAAAGATAAAGGTGGTGGTCATTCCTGATCATGATCATAGCTTTGCAACTGGTGGAAAAAGGCCGGATAAATACACACATGGGAGAAGTTCTCCTTTCAAACACATTTACTGTATATTATAACCCAAAACTATGTTTTCCTAAACTTAACAAGTACTTTTGTTGTCTAAACCTAACCAAACAGTGAAGAAAACTGAAAATGAATAGGTCAACTTTGTATAGAAATAAGAAGTGAACTGTAAAAGAATATGTTCCAGCCCTAAACTTAATCCCCACAGCCACAAGAGCTTCCTCTACTCATTCTATCTTGCACCTCGATTCACACCAGCACCTCTTAGCCCCAGATTTAGTTGATTTTCTGGGGATATCCCCTCAAAGTCTGGGCTAACCCTGCTCTGGAGCCAGCAAGCCCTGGACTAAAGTCGAGCTAAGTGCAGTTTGAAAAGCACTCAACCTGGCGATATCAGACACAGCAACCGATGAACATTTGGAAATATTGTGAAATTACAGATCAGTTGACTTCAATGTGTTTTCTATAGCAGACTGCTATGATTGTTACTAATAACAGTGCGATGGTACCATTCCATTCAAATGTCCCAGTAAGACATGACAGAGTGACAGTGGTGCCAAAATTGAAACCGAAGCAAATAAATGGAATTCATTGATGATTCATTTGAATATAAACACCTATTTTTTTCCTCTTGCAGCATGTCAAAATGTCTTCAGTGAAAAAGACCTTTGGTCTGGGACTTACCCACAGGTATCCGTGCGAGGATGAACAAAGCGATGCTGGTGGACATCCCGAGCAGGCCGTAGCCCAGAGCGCTTAGCAGCAGACACGTCAGCAGAGAGTACCGCCGTCCCACCACATCACTCCAGCTGCCCTGCCAATCACACACAGGAAATGATGTACAAGTACAAACAGAAATCAAACCATTTCACAAATTACACATTTTACAATCTCTTAAAGATATTTAGAGGGGAGATTCATGGATCTTTATACAGTCCTGCAAAACATGTGGACGTGTGAAGTTCAGGTCTAAATTGTGGTTCTAAGTCACTGATCTTAGAACCAAAAGTCACTTTCACGGATTGATGACAAATCCCAACAAATGGAAATAGACAGAGAAAAGTATTTCCAAACACAAGACGTGTATAGAGGAACTAAATGTAGTTTCACTCTTAACCCAGGAGCCTTGGTCATTATACAAGCTTTTATTAGATTCTCACCATGTCTCTCACTTGTGCGCGTGCGCGTGCGCGCGCACACACACACACACACACACACACACACACACACACACACACACACACACACACACACACACACACACACACACTGATGAAATAATGAAATAAGGACCAATTGAGTTTGCTGTGTTCTGGACGTAGCTTGGTGGGATTTTCATAGAGACCCAGCTGTTCACGTATCCCTACGTTTATCAGGATTCAGCCGGTCTGCAAGCAGGAACCAACAGATGACTCCTTATCTGTTTAATTTGTCGCATGACCCCTGAGAATTAAACCAATTTCAGGAGCTAGGGAAAGAGATGTGTAAAGCTGAGAATCTTGTGTCACATGCTATGCTTATTGTAGACTACTGTGCACGTGCATTTCTGAACAGTTTGAACATCAGTCTTTAAATTATCATGGTTTTGTTTTTACAGTGTACCACTCAAAGGTTAGTTCACTGACACAATACCTCAGAGCCCACAGAGGGCGTGTCAAAATATCTGTCTAAAAAGAGTGATATCTGCAGATAACTAGTTGTCACTTGTATGTGTGAATGTGCGCAGACTGAACGTATTGTGCGACCACAGCCAACCTTAAACAGACAGTGTTTATTGTTTTCATGAAATACCAGAGATGACATGGAATGCAGCCATTCTGGCCACTAACTGTGAGCATGCCTTGTCAAGCAGGGGAGGCTGAATAGAAGTTCGAGACAAAGACAGATGTCCTGGATTTTTAAGAGAGAAACAAAGTCAGTACTTACAACTATTGTGCTTGAGAAGAGCTGTAAGATCCCATATGTAGACCCTGGAACAGTGGAACAAAATGTGTAAAACAGCACAGAAGAGACACAGGGCATGTGTTCCAATCCATCATCATGCTAAGATCATACTGACAAAAAGTATTTCAATGTTTCAACAGAACAAGACACCAAGGCTGCACGATATTGAAAAAACTGCCATTGCAATAACTTCAACTGATTATCAGTGATATATACTGGGATAGAAACAGGCACAGGAATTTTCATCAGATAACTTAATTAATAATAGCATGGAGGCCCTGCATGTGATGTCACAGTAGGCAGAAGGCACCATGGTTACTTACAGAAAGACTACGTTGTGACACATTGTTAACATTCATTTTTATATATATATGCTGCTGTAATACGAAATTCTCGGCTTTAGGACAAATAAAGGATTGTCTTATCTAATCTAATATTATTTTATCTTATCAATGCTGAAACAATACTCACACTCAACATCATCCAAGTGATGTGAGAGATGGAAAATAATAACAGCACAGAACAATTCAACATTATTGCGTATTACACAAAGTATACAGTAGTCGAAACCTAACTAAAGCTTGGAAGTAAGACTGCGAAAACTATTACTTTGTACCATCGATTAATCTCTCCATCATTTTCCAACTAATGCATCAATCATTCATTTTGTACAATGACATAGAGGTGTACAAAATGAGATTGAATTGAAATGAATTATTTAACTGGGAGAAATAACCTGAGGTGTAAACTTCAACAAAAACAATGAAGTGATCCCAATTGTCGATCAGTAAAGAAAATATGTAATATCATGGAGTTAATTATGACAATGTGTGGGGCTTTGTTGTTGCAAATTATTTGGTTGTTACTTCAGGAAACTAACATGCTTCTCTGTCTGTGTAAACTTCAGCAAGCAATTTGGTTGGTCTGGTGCTGAGACTTGTCAGCTTGCTTCCTAATTGAACATACACTCCTAGGATCCTGGAGTACATCTACTGTGATGCAACTTAAATAGATTACTTTGCGCAATGGACATTACTTACCTACAATCCCAGCCACAGTGGGACTTGCTCCAAGAGCTTTCACATGATGGCTCAGCAGCGGGATGATCATGCTCACCCCAAACAAGTCCTGACAAAAACAAACAAGTGAAGGAGAGAGAATGAGCCCAACAGAAGGTATCCAGCTGTTAATACTATCAGGATTTTATCACAACAGAACCTCAACAGAATGAAACACTTAAATCAAACGTGTGATGTGAAGCCAGTGTCCAGTATTCAACAAAGGGCGTTTAGAGTGTTTAGAGACCGTTGCAACAGTTGAAGAATGTCACTGTTCATCCCGTTTTTCTGCATTTCTGGGATCAGAGTTGGTCTTGCCAAGCCCTTGATTGAAGTCACACAGCTCTTCATACAGTGTTCTTACCACTAATTGCTTAACTTTCGGGGGCAGTACTGTACCCAGCAGATTCTCTCTACTCTGCTGTGCTCTCTGTGCCAAAAATGTGAGTTGCCTGGTCACCTTTAATTAGATAATCACTTAGCCAGCAATGCGGGCTGATCATAAAGTTAGTTTTACTGAAGCATGACTGCAGGTCAGCTCATACAAACGGCATCAGTGTTACTTGTTGTCTACATCATCACAATTACATTGGCTTGCTTGTATATGATATTGTCTCTAGCATGGGGTTTCACCATGTCCCTCCAGTCCAGTAAGTATCTCAGTCCAGTTTTA
>OMLP01010248.1:24472-50643 GCA_900302685.1 Spondyliosoma cantharus | reverse complement strand
CCAGTCCAGTTTTACTGACAGTGATGGCCTGAAGAGGCGACCCTCAACACAATCGGAGGTGTCAAAGCAACCTGCCATGTTCTATAACATTTCCCTTATATAGTAGCTACACCTCTTATAGATTTCAAAATTACCTACACACCAAGTGTAAATGTGTGCATAGATAACATTGATTAGTTTTTATTTTGAGTGACTGGACAGTATTTGTGGTCCAAAGTCCAAAGCTTAAAATGAAAACAACTTCCATAATGCCCCAATGAGTCTGCACTCTGTACTGTGTTCACTGACCTTCACTTCTTTTAAAAAACATATTAAACTGTCACTAATTTCTATAATCAAAACGTTTATAGCAGCCTTCAATAGCTATGACAGATAGAGAATGTGTGTCAGAGCTAGCCTACATTTAACTCGTTTTAAACCAAACACAACAATGTACATTTCATTTACATTTTCAAATCACCTGCTAACACCCTAAGAATATTCTGGCCATTTATTTTTGCACAGTTTGAACACGAAGCACATCTCTTATCTCTGAATTATGAAATGTAGGTCTGACTTTAAGTTGTCAAAACATGTCCCCCAGTCTGCTGAAAGCAGCACCGTCAAGTCTCAGTTAGCTACTCACCATGAAGCCCACTACATAGATACATTTTATAATGCTCGTCCGTCCTCTTGGTTTCTGAATTAAAGTGCTACATTTCTGGTTGCTCATCCTCCCGCTGTGACAGCACGGCTGTAGGCAAAGCGGAAGCGCTCATTCGCTCTACTGTAAACCATCCAAACAGAAAACACGTCCAGGCAGAGCTCTCGCACGCAGGGGGCGGAGGTACACCGCTCGGTTCAACCTTCTGCTCAAATGTGGCATTTGTCGGAGGAGATGTTTTTGAAGGATTAGGTTAAAATACAAGTCCACAGATGAAGCTGACTGTATGAGTCAGGGTTGGTTTCTCATGTGTAGAACTGCCGTGTTGTCTGCTCCGACTCTCCCCTTCGCTGCGGTCACAGATGGTATCGTCCGATGACGTCACATAACCGAATCGAGGAAATCCTTATTCATAAACTCACAACTCCTTTGTTTTTTAATTAATCTGTCTTCAAAATATGTTATGCATATGTATAATTTATTTAACTCTATGTCTATGTGTTTTGTTTGTATTTATTCGACTTAGTTTTTTCCATTTTTTCCCTCATAAATATCTGTACATATAATGTTTACAAAGTTGTCAACACTCACACACTCACACATTTTGTACACCTCTATGCTTGTACTATTGTTCCAAATACCAATACACTAGGCTCACTCCCATGATTTAGATTGATACAGTCATAAACACAGTTTCGAAATAAAAATGAAACAAAACAATAAAACAATAAAAACACAAAAAACAGATTAAGCACATAATTCACATGAACCACTCATAACATAACTTATAGTTCATATTGTTTAAGGTAATACAATTAACATTCTTCGCAGGTCTCCCTATGTTGTGTTCAGCATTATGCATGCATATGTATATAAGTCTATTCTATTTCTTCCCTTTTTAATTATGTTGTTTATTTTTCCTGTTCTTGTAATACTATGTCGCTGCTGGGACAAACATATTTCCCCGGACATTAAAGGATTTCTGATTCTGATTCTGATTAACACTTAAACTGAGATTCTTTTTGATGGATTTACACCACCTGCTGGACAAACTGGGACATCCAAAACATTATGAGTCGCTCAATACAAATAAGTCAGGGATGATTTTACAGTAATTTCCCAATTACAGTGTTGACATAGACTATGTATTTGTGTTTTACAGCAAAATAACTTAACACATAGAGGCTTACAGTAAAACACATGGACAATTGCAGAGCCTTAGAGTTATTTGTACAGCATTTTAAGAGTACAATAATTACAATCAGTAACAGATACTGTGTGTATTTTAGTATAAGTATGAGTACTTATTGGATGACGAAATGCAATAGCTGTACGTTAAAGCTACAGAAGGTGCAATTTTATTTTATAGTTAATACGGCAATGATGAAGATCTCCCCATCACAAGGATCCAATAATACGTTACTATTATTTTATAAATATATTATCTTTAAAATACACAGTCTGTTGATTAGTCCACTTCTGAAATCATACCTGAAAGTCTGTCTGAGTCACAACTTGGACCTTCCTAGTTGAGTGGAAGAGCTCGTACGAAAAGTGTGTCACTGCCAAATTTAAGGGGCTAAAGCAACCCCTTTTTTCTTTTTCTGCATTATAATGTCTAAAAACAACAGCTTTCGTTTGGTGCTTATTGAACAACATACAGTATATGCTGCTAGCGATGTATATCTAAGGTATGCCAATAATATTGGCCAACCGATAATCAGCCAGGTTCCATAATATAAAAAAAATAATAATCCTAAACCATAAGACTAAATTAAAATAATCACCTTACACCTTTTATCTTAAAGAGTGGTTACTTACTGACCTAACAGTTAATCAGCAGTGCTTATCATTCGCTCATGTTCTATTTACCACCTTGTAGGCTTTGGTGCTGCAAAATAAAATCTTTGGCTGTGGGCTGATGGAATGTATGAGGAAGTAGAGTAAGTATATTTTGTCTCGTCATGCAGATTTAAGGTGTTCGCACACCCTTGTATCTGAATTTGTAAGCCCAAAAATCAAATCAAATTAAAATTATGAGAGCTAACCGTCAACTACATTTTATCTTGCACGCATGCACGCACGCACGCACACACACACACACACACGCACACACACACTACAGATCAGTAGAGGCCTTCTGGCTGAGGGTGGCCTGGGTCACATCAGTGTGTAAATTTGCTCGTGTCTACATGTAGGTTCACTGCTAAATGTTCCCTGTAGATGCTAACAAAGCGGAGGTTCCCCTCAACTTACACTGACTGTTACTAACCATAAAGTCGGATTTTGAACCAGTTCATTTTTGGTGATTAGTAAAAATGTATTGAATACTAAAGAACTTCACCCACTTTGAGCAACAAAAATGCTACTCATGTGGCATTAGCTAGCCATATTGCCGTAAAAGCTTTTGCTGTCAAAGACAATTTCATCATGTGATTTTTTTCTTTTTTAAACTACAATTATAATATACTATAATTATTTTATGATGACTACTTGAGTTTTTTTTTTTTTTATAAAGCTTTAGTTGTCTATTATCACTGTGATCTAAGCATGTGATACAAGTGGAAATCCCCAAGAAGTAAAGGTGCATTTACAGTAATTTCTCCACCCCATTTACAGGAAATGATGTGTCTGTTTAGAAGCTTTGGGCAGGGTGTTGTGGGATCCTTCACTCCTCTTCTGTCCTTTCAGTCTCACCGTGCCCTGACATTCCCGTGCAGACGGTGGGTGTCCAGTTGCTACCGGTTATTTCTGCGTTGATCCCCTCCCTTCAGGCTCTCCAAATGCTTCACACACAACAGCCCCACATTGGAGAAGAGCAGCCGCCTTAAGTCAGACCCCCAAAAATAGCTCAGGGGGTGGACTGGCAGCAGACCCCAGTAGGGTCCAGAGGAGTCATGTGTTCAACCTTGTCCTCCCATAACACAGACAGAGGGACAAGAGAGGAGTGAAGCTCCAGAAGCAGATCATAAACCAGCTGGGAGACATCTTCCTCAGTGGATGTACTACAGTGCAAGAGGAGTGACTATCTCTGCCTCTGCTTGTCACATGTGCATGCTGTAGTTGGAGTGGAAAAGTCAGACTGAGTGTAGGCATCCAGAAGCCGAGTGGCTGAGCAATCCTGGACCATGAAGCTTAGCGTGGCGTTGTTTTTTGCAGGGCTCTTCGGGGCGTTGGCAGCTGTGTTCATTCTCCTCTCGTTTGGAACTGATTACTGGCTGCTGGCCTCTGAGAGTTGCCACCCAAACCCTGACGGATCTGTTGGCCCGGGTGGTGTGACCATAGAGGTAGGTGTTCAGACAGCGGCAGATCATGGAGACTCAGAAGACAGTCATCACTTGTTTTGTTTGAGTTGAATATTAGTTATCATGAGGTTAGAGGTGGAAAACAGTAATGTTTGTTTGTGACTTCAGAAACTAAAGTTAGGTCAGTTGTTGGTTCTGTAATCACAGTAATTATATTCCTTTGTAGAAAATGTAATCTTTAAATTTAGTAATATGAAGCTGCACTCTGTACTCTCATAATAAAATACTCAACATGTCTAATGTCGGACCTTTAAACGTGAATAAAGTCACGTCTTCTATTTGGCAACTGTGATCAGTTCTCTCTCAGTGGATGGAGTGCAGGGTGTAGAGGCATCCCTGCAGGACCATTTCATGTAATCAGACACTGTTTAATGTAGCGTGTGTGCAGCTATGCTATGATTGAGACATAGCTGGTACCATGTGCCCCCCGTGATAGAAATACAAATACCAGCAGTCCCGCTGGTATGACGCTGTATTAAATATCACTGACTGGAGCATAGCTAGCTTTCCATAGTGGGCCCTGATACTGGGATCGAGACACGATATCATTACAATAAAACTAAAGTGGTATGTGGTAAACACAGTAGTACAGTTTGAGGATCCAACATTTTCTATTAAATCAATCATAATTCTATTATTAGTTGTATTTCTGCAGCAATGACATTATACATTGTCAAAACGTGCAGTATTAAATTAGAAAAACAGTTGTTTTGCTTCTTTAGTAGACAATTTAGTACGTGTGTCAACATCCTATAGCCCAGGTTTGCAACCTATTTTGTCTTGTGTCCCCTTAAAACAAAGCAACTTCTCTCTCTATAATACCTCTCCAAAGGTTTAAAATGAGCCAAAGTGATTCTCTCTCAAATTATTTCATTTAAATATTCTTTTTAATTAATGAAAATATTTTGCAAGACAAGACAAATTATTGGAAGGAAGATGGAATGCATTTGCAATCCTCCATCATCTTGTGACCCCCTCAGATTTATATTGCCACCACTTTTCTGGGGTCCCTGACCCCCAGGTTGGGAACCACTGTCCCATAGCATTGGTCCCGTAGTGGTCCTTTCTGTCTGAATTTCAAAAACAAACTATTGATGCAATGTCTTAAAAAGGCTGATTTCAAAATAAAATACACTTTGATTGCCTTAACCTGTACATGGACCTTGACTGACCTGACATCATCACAGCCTGCACCCCTTGCTTTAATTGCTCTGAGAGTTATTTCATAGATGACACAACAGGCGTTGTAGGGTGTGTTTTTTGCTCACGTGCAAAAATAGTGACTACTAATGATTTCCTGAATGGGGGCACCCTCAACCTGCACGCTTGCAAGGCACCAAACCAAACCTGCATGAGGTTAGAGGTGCTTGCTCAGCTCGATCCTTGACCTGACTAAGCAGCTGCTCTGTGGCACTGTGACAGCACACTGCACACCTGCCTCGCACGATCTTGAGACTCTCCCGGGCTTTAGTGACATCAACAGATAACACGGGGTGCATCCGTAATTATACTTACACATGTTCAGAATTATATTCAGTAATAAATGATTATTCTTTCTTTTATGCTGTCTTTCAGAGTGGAGATGTGGTGGTGCAGGATGGCTCCAATAGTGGAATCACTCTGTACCATGAGGGATTTTTCTGGAGATGTTCCTTTGGAGGCAATGAGGGTGATGACGACCTGCTGTGGAAGCTCTGGTTCAGTAAGTGAGACAGACACTTGATAATCCCAACACATCCTCATTCCTAAATGACGGAATAGTTCAATTGACTTCCAAACTAACATGTGTCACCGTTCCCCAAACAAGATGCAGCAAACCAGCAAACAGGAAAGAAAACTAGTGAAATAACCTGTTTCACAGCCAATATATGGTTGTTTTTCCTGATGAAGACAGGCCGAGTATTCAAATGGTTAAAGGGTTAATATGTAAGACAGACAGAGTCTCATTCTTATGTCACCAAATACTTTGGGTTGGTGGAAGGCCAACCTACCAACCCAAGGTGTCAGTAGTTGATGACCTGATCTCTCCAGAATCATTTTGTTGACTTTCTATCTTTAACTTTCTCATTGTTTCCACTGTTTTATTATATAAAATGATGAGGATAATAGCAAAATTATGTCATTTTTAGTTTGACAATGAACTGAATTGAAGCAGTAAACTTTACTGGGAATTTAACAAGTATGCATTTCTCAAGCATTGTCTTCTGCATAACAATCTCTTAAAAAAGGTTTCATATTGGACAACATATACAGCGATGCCGATATATCTGTGATAAAGTACAGAAAGTACACACATACAGTATGCACACAGAAGAAAATCATGGTTTTACAGCTAATGCATCATCAGTAAATAAAATGAAATGATAAAATTAAGCATTCCTGATGATAAAACAACCCTTCTTCTTCTAATGGGAACTTCAAATGGGGACTGAAACAGTCTTTTAAGATACAAACAGAAGGGGAGACATTTTGTCTTTGTGACTTCTCTTAAATGGTCTTATTCTCTGTCTTAAAGCTGATGATTGGTGGGCATCATCCAGAGTCACACAGCAGCACCATGACTCTGCTGTAGAGCAAATATCAGCTTCTGATTCATTGCTTTAATGTCAATAACACTCGTATGCTACCACAGTGGTAGAAACCCTCTCATGTGACTGCTTTGACGGCGTGCCATGTGATGTTATTCTGGTCGTCCGTCAGGTGATTGTGTGTCATCTATTTTCTGAGGGGGACTTTGAATGGTGGCTCATTGTCAGAAATGGCCTCCAGCACTGATGGGACCTTGTGAGGGTCTGTGGAATTTCACATGGAGGAAGAGAAGAGAGAAGATGGTAGGGAAGAATATAAAAACATGGGAGAAAACGACTTTAACTTTTTACGCTGTTGTGAAATTCAGTTACATCCCAATCCATTAAATCCTCGTCCGCAAAGCGAGAAAGGACTGAGCGTTCAGTCTGATACCGACAAAACAAATAGGTGACAATTTTTTCCAGCATTAAAGTTAAAAAATTACAAACTGACTGTGAATCATCGATGTGTAAAACCCAGAATGTTTTCCTTTCTTGTGTCACAATTAAACATTTTCCTGTTATTTTCGTCAGTCACATCATTATATCATATTTTTACAAGTGATGTCCTCTAACTGTCAGCTGTGTTTGTTTATTTGTAAGATTGCTTTATTGATTTTCTGCCTTTTTTTTCTCTCTCCAGCTAATCAGCCTCACTCTAAAGTGTGCATGCCTGCCTACCTCTTCCCATTCCCAGTGTCTCAACAGACCCACAATGCCACAGCGTACGATTCTGCCATAAGTAAGTGTCCCTCTTTATTCATTTAGACTTTGCTTCTTTCTACAGATTGATTGTACAACCGGCTGTAGGTCGCTAACAATTCTCTTGTCCAGTCTACAGAGGCTTCTGGAGCGTCTTTATGTTGATTGGTGTAGCAGCTGTGTTGCTCGGTGGGTTCTTCATCATCTGTGCTGCTCCCTTCGCCAGCCATGGCTTGTATAAAGCAGGAGGAGGCCTCTTCCTGACATCTGGTGAGGCTGAGAAATGGTTCAACCCAGTGTTGGGTTACTTTAGCTCTGTACTTAAAGGTCCAGAATCTAATATTCACAATTATGTTTCATTTAGTCTACAATCACCTGAAACTAAGAATCATTGAGTTAGTTTTCCACAGAGTTTGCAATGTTTCTACGATAGCACAGAACAGACAAACCTAACACTGAGTCTAGGGAGAGCCTTTGCCTCTTGAGCATTTTCAACGGCCACCGCTGGGGAGGGTGAAATGAGAGGTGTTCAGTAGGTTTTGCAATCTGCAACCTCACCACTAGACACCACCAAATCATACACACTGAACCTTTCAGTGTACATTTGATGTACTTTATAAAATAAGGATTTCATATTAAAAGCAAATAATGAGCTCACAATTCATTGCACTGTTGAAGACAACACCAGTGGTTTCAAACTTTTTTGCCTTGTGACTTCTTACAAAAACACACGTCTAGTTGTGTTTCAGATGTCCTCAGTCATTCACTGTTCCACCAAAGAGACGGTTCTCCTAAAATTCCTCACATGGGTTATGTATAAATATCTGTTTGGTACCTAAATAGGTAGATTAGTATCCAATATGACATAAAAAACAAACTTGAGAGAATTTTCTGAAAACCCCCCCCCGAAAAAAACCCCAAAACTCCACAACTTAGTGTGGTAAACTTGTTTTTCCTTCCACACCTCGACCAGGAGCAGTAATATGCAGCTTACCCATTGATGCAGGAGTACAATGATGTCATATATACTAATATATCACACACAGTTTTCTACAGAACGAGTATGTTTGAATTTGATGCTTATATTATATTCAGCTGATAATATTTCTGTAATTTTACTAAAAAAAAAATTTTAAATGCAGGACCTTGACTTGTTGTGGTATATGGTACTCTTACTTAAATAAAGGATCTAAATACTTCTCCTACCAGCGGCTGAATATACATTTCTAAACCTTGTTATGGATCCTTTGGTTTATATAAAAGGTATGTGAGTGAGTTTCAGTCATCATTGTCTCCTCTCTCTGCTCCAGGTCTTTTCCTGCTGTCTGTGGTGGTGATGTACGTCCTGTGGGTGCAGGTGTTGGATGTGGTGGATGTCTACATTGAATACCAGCGCACTGCACTGTGTCCGAACTTCCAGCTGTCCCTCAACTATGGTTTATCCTTCATGTTTGCCCCTGTCGGCATCTTCTTCTGCCTCCTGGCCGGCCTTCTCTTTCTCCTCATTGGCCGAACCATTCAGGTCCACTACCACTGACTTTAGCCAGCAGCAGGTTAGAGGCTTGAGATGTTTGGAATGCAAGTGTTTTTCTTTCTCTTTCCTTTCTTTTTAACCACCAGACCGTTGATTTTAGCTCCATTTTGTCTGCCATGTAAAAGCAGGACTCTGTAGACACTATATGGCAGCTATGTGGTATAAATTACTGTATCTGAGTCTTGAGCACTTTGTTCCAGGATAAATTGCAACCATTGTTTAATTACAAAAGAAAAAGCTCACAGTAGGTAGTATGAGGAATTCTCTACAAACCTGATCACAAACAATATTCTTCATATTACAATACCTGTGGTGCTTTTGTTTGAATCTTGTGTGTTGATGTGTCATATTTACAGGCAATCAAATGTCGACGTGCTGATGCTTGGGAATATGCTGAAGAGGTACAAATTGAGAGCGACTGTAATAAAAAAAATATCTTTTACTTTGTATAGCTTTAAAAAAATCTTTTTAAGAAAAGTGCACAGTGTAAAGCTTACTTGGTGGCATAACCATTTTATATTATGTAGGTTACCACATTCTTTTTGGAAAGAACACCCGGCTTGCAGCTATTTCTGCAGTCGATTTAAAGAACAGGGTTGATGATATTCTGTATTTTATTGTCCACAAATCCAATGAAAAGACCAGAACCAATACTTTCCAACCTCTCTACCAACTCTATGACACTCAGCTGAGTTTTCATTTTTAAAAAAGGCTAAATAAGTTATTGAAACAGCTGGGCACTGTAGTTTTTTTTTGGCAGACCTTACTCAAACATGAGTGCATATTGAATTTGTTGGGGACTACTTTCTGTGGATAGATACACATTGGTTTTCTGGCGAGTGCTTACGGCAGCAGGACAGTGTATGTGTAACAACTCTAAATTACACAAACTACAGTTTACCTAAATGACTGAATGGGTCGATTGCAAGTCACTTCAAAAAATTATATACAACATGACCGTTGCAGTGTGCCATCTACAGGCGTGCCTGACTTTTGTTGTACGCTTACAATTCTGTTAAGTTTAGGCAAGAAAAGCTATTTGGTTAGGTTTAAAGAAACTTTGTGCTATAATAACCATGTTACTTATGTAAATACAGTTACTAACGTACCTACGTTACGTAGATGACTGCAGTTACATTATGTATGGGCCGAAACGTCACTTATAAGTCAAAATATCTGTTTACGTTCGGTCTGAAATGCTTGTTTGACCACACTCGACCTCCTCCATGTGTGTCTTGCTATTTATACTACTATGCCGGTCTTCCAGATTTGCTGTGTAATAATCACAACAGACACTCGAGGTCGCCCACCTAACAAAACATTTAAAAATGGGTCGGGATCAGTCGCTTTCACATTTGACCGATCTGGGCGTTTTTCTGATGAGGACAGGCTGCGTCCATCATATTAAAGGAACATGTCAGTGCAATAGGCTTTGCTCACTGACATTAACAGAGAAGTATTTTCTATCATCCTTTAATGATGCAGACAGCACATGATAGCAGGGTCCATTCATTGTTGTTTTATTGTTGACAAAATAATTAACAGGAGTATCATCAGACCTGTCTTATATTTTGTGTGATTAATGTGTTTAATGCTTTATTTTTCAGCTTTTTTAATTCAGTATTGTTTTACCATTTCTGTAAATAGCCTGAGACTGTTTATAAACCAGTTTGTTCAGCACAGTTTATTCTGTTTATAAGTGGAGCTTGAAGCATGACTGGCTTTCGATGAACTGTTTCGTGTTTCTGTTGTTCAGTTATCGTCTTACATGTTTTTCACAGTCTGGTTTTTCCTTGACTTGTTAAGTGTGTGGTGAGAGTCTGACATACCATCATATCTGTCCAAATAAATGTATTTTTTCTGTGATGTGTTTGCCAATAAAAAGGACACGGTTGAGGCGAGCTGTGATGCCTAAAATGAATCATTTTGTCATTGTGACAAGTTCAAAGCCGTGTGAAAGACCCTGCGCTGTTCAATTCAGGCTTTTCAAAAGATACTGTCAGGTGGGTGTAGCCAGCTTGCCAACTGTGTAATTCTAGAGACAAGAATATCAACAATGACCCATCAGGGGAAGACCCTCTGTACATGGAATAAACTGGTTGCTGCTTGCAAAAAAAAAATAAATACAAAAATACAAATCATTCAAGAAAAACACCACAAGAGGGCACTGTTCATTTACACATCGACCTCCACTCTCAGTGACATAAATCCTATTTCGCTTATCTGGAGCCAGTGTGGAGTGTATGTGGCGTTATGCATTCAATCACAACTTCAGAAGTCGGATCTGTAGATGAAAGAATTCACACCTTGGCTGACAGACGGATGGTAATTTCACTCATGAATGGAGCATTTGATCAGGATCTGAATGGACTCCTGTGCCGATCCTCATGTGTCTGTACCAACTCGGTGCCTCTCCAGCTCCATAATGTACTTACAATACATAGGGAAATGGGTCTTAGCTGTGCCTCAGAATGCAGAGAGAGAGAGAGAGAGCGACACTAAGTAAGGCACTGATTACTTTGTGAGACTGACTTTGCCTTTGCAGGAGACACTTTGGGATGCAGATTCACACCTCTGAGTTCCTGAAGATTTCAAACGGGAAAGTAGCTACACCAGACTTCAGCTCAGCCCTATGCAGAGCAGAATGAGATAGGCCACACAAGGATGAGAAACTGCAGGTCATAAGAGGAGGCCACAGAGGTTGGCACAAGTCAATAAATTGTGAGATAAAATCTGAGGGATTCGTGCTGTCAGGGTGGAGTGCGCCTTTCAGCCCAGTCTCCCCTAGGAAAGAGATTTCTTATGTGGTGGACTCCCTGGTTTAAATGAAATCTTAATGGGAATAAAAAAAAAGATTAATAATTTCTCTATCCATTTCGAGCCAGAGTGTGTGTGAAAAAATGGAGAGGGAGAGAGGGTGAGGGAGATTTAATGCAGGTGTGAGGCAGGCTACCTCCAGAAGAAGAAGAAGCCGGGCCTCGCAGTCAGTAATGTCATCAGAGTCCCAGCTGAATTCAGCACTGTTCTGCATGATTGCCCATGATAATTGTGTGTTGATAGGGAGCGCCGGAGATGGAGTATAATTTCCACCGAGAGATTCCTAAACAAATACCTGTGCTCAGCAGAGGGATGGAGTGCAGCAGGAGGTGAGGAGGAGAATAGCGGATGAGGGGAGATAGAGGATGAGAGGGTAACACTTCCAGAGGAGGAGGAGGAGGAGGAGGGACAGGAACCAGCGACCGAAGCAAGGCCAGGCAAGAGACTGGGCTTTAAAAAATAAGCACTAAAATCTCTGGACTTTTATACACTACAAAAAGACATAAATGAATGCCAGTGTAAATAAGGACATGTGTATAAACCAAATGGATTTAGAACAGAAGAGAACAGAACACATAAGAACATTATAGAGGGGTGAGCGACAGTCACCTGACACAAGTTGTTGCTGTTATATTTCACGACAGATTCTTTGTTTTGTCATTTGCTGTAGTATGCAATTTACTATGGCATGTGTTCTGATTAATAGGTCAGTTAGCTTCATGTCTAAATGTTTGCTCTGGCAGTATGTACAGTGCTACATCGTGCCAATAAAGCCGTTATCATTGTTATTAATTGAAACTGTACTGTATGTGCCAGAGCGGAACGGAATGGAACAGAACAGAACAGATCAGATCAGAACACAACAGATCAGAACAGAACAGAACAGATCGGATCAGAACAGAACAGAATAGAACAGAACAGAACACAACAGAACACAACACAACACAACAGAATAGAACACAACAGAACAGAACGGAATAGAACAGAACAGAACAGAACAGAACACAACAGGTCAGAACAGAACACAACAGATCAGAATAGAACAGAACAGAATAGAACACAACACAACACAACACAACACAACACAACACAACACAACAGAATAGAGCCCATAGAAAGTTGTAGAACAGAGCTGTACAGTATAAAACAGAATGGAATGAAACAAAACAGTAGAATAGATTAGAATAAAATAGAACAAAACATAATGGAACAGAACAGAAGACAGAAGAACGAAACAGAAAAGAGTGGACAGGACGGGACTATTTTTTTCTATTGCAGTTTTGAAACCAAGGTTACAGACTGCTTTATTTAATATATTATATTTATATCAACATTTTTAGAAATTACCATATTTTGATGATACAAAAAGAAAGTGAAAAATTCCCTCCAGACATGTTTGAGGACACAATAACAATCATTAGTTTCTGATGTGTTTATCTTTCATAAAAACCTGTTTTAAAATTCCTAAAACTACATCTGTTCCTTCTGCTTTATTCAAAAATATACAACATCTGTAAATATGCAAATGTTCTTCCTTTCAAGTTGAACTGATGGATATGTCTTCCACACATGACCATATCTGACTTCCTTCCTACCAGTTGTGATCTCACAAAGTCATGCTCGTACCGTAAACATGTTGTAAACTGAGATTCAAGGTGAGCACAGAGTAATGAATGGACATGAAGCATTCTTGTGTCGAGCTCCATCATTCTGCAAGTTCAAACATCCAAGTGAAGTAACAAAAAGCAAATTATATTTTTGAGTGGAGGAGGATTTTAGAAGGGAGGGAGCAGAATGAGTACATAATGCAGAAATATACGTTTATTAAAAAATACATTTTATTAGAGATGCACAATATGATATTATGTCTGTCAGTCAAAAATAATGAAAACAAAAGATGTAGTTTGATGACATGGTGAAGTAGTGTGGGATCATGGGAGTTGTTGTCTTCATTGTGAAACAAGCATCATTGCAGATGAAAGTCCATCTATGTGACTCAGGAAGAGACGTTACAGACGAGGTAACGTGGCAAAGTTTTATTCACGTTTTAATGTCATACTTTGACCTCCTTCCTCTCTCTCATGTAGCGTCTGATGTTTTCCCCTATGTTATAGTGACAACACAATTACAGATATCTCTGGGTTTCAACATTGTTGAAAATGTTCAAAAAGATTTTTTTTTTTCTTTTTAGATATTTTAAGAGGAAAGTTTACTTTAAAATCATTTTTTAAGAAAATCACATTTTTTCTCTTGTCTGTAAAACTGCTGAAATCAAGGTCTTTGGATCATCTGGAGTAACCAGATCTTTCTGCAATTAGGCATTTCTGTTGCTGTTTTCAAATGTAAGTGTTTGGTACTCTCTCTGTAGACATCTCTACAGCTGATACCTCCCAAACTCTGCAATTCACACCAAAACAATCTAGATGGATAAAAAGCACTACGGGTAAGTGGGAAAATGTGTAGTGTTGAATTTGGCATTAACTGTCTCTTTAATGCAGCATTGATACATATCATATCTTTAAAGGAAGTCAGTGACAGTAAAGGTAGAGTTTTGTTGCTGGATCTGAGTTGAGTACTGTATGTTAAAGCTCCTTCATTTTTGCTGGATCAACGGCCTAAATGCCTCAAACTAGAGAAAAGTCATGTCTTGCTGCTTATAAATGAGAAATGGCATCTGTGTAAATGCACAGCATGTGTACTACAGTATGTATTCTGCACGTACTGCTTGTGTGAAGAGATCATAAGGGTCCACAGAGGAGCCGAGAGAAGCGGTGGGACATGTCGAGGTCCTTCACTCGTCTGGTCGAGAAAAGAAGAGAAGTTCTCCTCTCAGTCAACACTTGTATATTTAACCTTGAGGGAGGTTTAAGTTAATTGGAAAACACTCTTTGCCTGAGTGCTCTCACCTCATGGCACGTAGTGTAGTTATCATAGCTTATCTTCCAAATGTATCATAATCCCGCATGACATGCAAGTCAGATTTCATTTAAATCAGATTACTTTCAACTCTCAGAAAAAGCAAAGTATTTGAATTGCATGAACAATATGGCAAGTCATATTACACGCTGCTTTCCTCTTTAGAGATAGTTTTACATAATTTCCCATTCGTTTTGAAATAATGAATAGACAATGGGCTGTATAATTGTGAGAATTTACAATTCAGAGGACTACGTCGTATAATCACCATGCATAATTCAGAGAGTTGAGCACATAGGTCACCGGTGGCGGTGGCACAAAAAGTAACTCAGGTCATTAGACAAAATCAACACTTTTACTGGCACTCGGCTTCGAAACATTAAACAAAATCCCTTTGATGAGGCAACACATTTCTTCAAGATCATAGAGGGAAATATATGAAAGAACAAGCGGAGCATCCAATTATCTATAAACTCATATATTATCTTTTAGTTTCGCTGGAGTCTGTGAGTTCAGAGGAGCTCGCTGATAAAGCAGTATAAAAACAGGTATTACAATGTTGGCCAGTGAAAGCTACACCTGTACTGAGTGGCTCCTTTCTGCCCCTCTAACATCCTCTGGCCTCACACCTCAGTTTGTGAATATAAATTACATTCCAAAGTGTGTATGGATGGCCCTTGTTCATTCTCAAGGTCTCTTGTTTCAAAGGCATGCTAATGTCGTTCACAGTGAAAACTCCTCTCAGCGGCCCTCTTTTAACTGCCAGAGCAACCGTGTAGGAGATGATTGGGACTCTTCAACCATCTTTCCCCTTGAATATTCATACATTTTTTAATGGCACGTACAGTATATGTCCACAAATCCTAAACAGAGAGAGAGTTCATTCAACACTGAGAGTTACTTTATTGTCTTTTCCACTTGAATTATTACTGTAATTGTTGAACAAATGAGAGAAATCCTTCCGTATGCACTCTATACATCCCATGCTGTGTTAGCACCCACTAGTCATCGTTTTCTCACTTTTTCCATGCTGTATTTGGGTGCTGTGTCTCAGCACCAAGCACCACAGCTCCTTATTTGGGTATAGCTTCCCCTCCAGCAATTAATTAATGCCACCGTAAAAAAAAAAAAAAAAAAAGAAGCCGGTGGATTTGGTCATGAATATTCAAATGTACCTCCTGCATATAATTTCTTATGCAGTGTTGTAACGCTGGCCGTCGGTGAGGCGCGCATGAGAGCTTCAAAGCTCGTCGGGGGTTTCTCTACTGTACCTATCCGTCACAGCCTGAGAAGTGAGTCGGTCGCCACCTTTATGTGACAAAGTGAGAGTTAACAAGATGTCATGCTGAAATGGGACAATTACATACTCTTAAATGTCTTTATATATTCTATTGTTTTTGACTTATTTTGTTATTTAGTGATTTTAGGATTACAATACTTTTGTGTTATTTCATCGCAGGCTCACTGTCCACTTTATTATGTTCACCCTTAGTCTAATCTAATCCAAGCCTTTAACGTTCAGTTATTTCTGGCACTGTCACAGACAGGTTAATTTCAGTTATGTGTTATAGCATTTGACGTTCACCTGGACTGCATTATATAAAGTAAATTAAGTGTTTCTAATATGCTGTCCCCTTATGATGCTGGAAATAGGGAAGACAAAAAAACACCTCTCAATACATTAAAGTCTAGTGCAACACCAGCCTTCACCAACTCCTGATCTCAGGAACTAACCAACCCCAATAACTGACTGTATAATATTTATTAAACGTAAATATGTGGCAGAAAAAAATATTAAAGAGCCTACTTTAGTTTTAGAAAAATATAATAATAAACAACCTAAATACTCTCTTTTTTATTTGTCGTCTTTGTTTTAGCACTGGGGGATCTTTTGTCACAGAACATTGGCTGAGAATGCAATTTTTTAAAAAAATGTTTAATGTTGTTGTTGTGGTGTTGTTGAGATTTGGAAGGAGGGGATGTATTATTTCCAATATATTTTAATTTTGTGTTTTATGTTTGATGTAAGTCCACTACGAAGTAATAATAAAATATATTAAATAGCAAAATTACACAGCATCAAGGCTATAACTAAGTAATAAGTAGCTATATATTAAAACTTGTATACAAAAAAAACCTGTTAATTACTGTACATACATTAATTTGAAAAAGCACCAACAATTGTTTATGTGCACAGTCATTTTTTAGCGATCAATCTTAAAAGAGGATATATCCACATTTGTGATACATTGTTAATCTGTAATGGTTCTTCACTTTTACTACATTATCCACTCATACTACCCAACACTAGTTCACCCCTTTTCCCAAAAGAATGACTCAACTCACAGGACAGCTTTACTACAATCTGGCCAGAAACTAAAGAAATATGTTTTTGTTTTTTTAAATACAATTTCAAGTGAACAAACACAAAAAAATAACGTATCACATCCTCAGTCATAGGCTCATTTCTTGTTGCCTTAGAGCTCCTATTCTTCATTCAGCATGTCTCTGGGACAAAACATAAAAGCATTTTGTTGTTCCATTCATCTGAGATACATCCCTCATAAGTTTTAATGTTACACATGTTTAAGTTGTACAGCTCTCTCAGGAGGCTATTGTTCAAATAGAGCTACAGACTATATATTGGCAACTCATCTAGTTTTGGTGCCTAAACAGCAGATCTGTCTGTCAGGACACGGTGTCATTTGACAACAGGCGTTAGCTTAGGGTCTTATATCTTTCAGAATGGTTCCAGAAAGCCAAAATTAAAACTTTCAACACATTCATAATGCTTTGACGAACAAACAAATGGACGGAGAATTTCTTTTTGAATTTCCTACACCACAACAAGGACTGATCCCGAGCCCCATCCCTTTAATTTAACTACATTAAAATACACAGGCTCAGTACTTAAAAAAAGATACAATTGACTACATAAAAAATACAGTGAATGTATTTATTTGAATAAAACACCAATAATTGTGTATTTGCACCATGAGATTCAGCCAACAATCATTTATGCAAAATTTGTGAAGCTTTTTGCTTGAAATGATTCTTCACGTTTACTACATCTATGTATTATTATCATCATATTTTTTTTAAATCCCCCTTTTTTCTCCAACAGAATTCATTAACTGGTATAGAAAAAGTCAAAATAATACCATAAACTAATAGGTTTTACTAAATTGCATTTCAGCGTAATTTTTTGGGGCCATTTTCTAGCTTGCCTAGAACCTTAGATTCTCAATCCAGCGCGTCTCAGCGGCATAAAATAAAAAGGTTTGTTGTTCCATTCTGCTGCACCACAATCCCTCAGTCTGTTTTAATGTTACACATGTTTATTAATGCCATCTTACAAGAGGGCACTGTCATATCTGTTAGTCTTAAGCATGTCAATGTGCATAAATGGATGCAACTAAATAAACAGGCACAAGCGCTGTTTACCATATTTAATAGAAAGAATTATACAATTCTAATGTTACCTATTCAAATGCTTTCCCCTCTCTTTGTTTCACTCTTCATGTGTATTCATAAGAGTTGCTTCATATGCAACCTCCCTTCATTAGAGTAACATTTATGAAAATGATGTATTATGTATTGAAATTGCAGCAAAGCAAACTCAGGCCTATTATTAACACTTGAGCTACATCTGTACAGACATTAGAGTCACGTCGGCTCGATATCAACGTAGGTGACGTTCTTGCTAACGTTAAAACTGCCCGACTCCTTGTGCTGAGAATCAGACAACACTGCTAAGAACAGGAAATCTTCCTGTAGACTGAAGTAATATATGTACACTGCAGTAATAGGAAATACCCTACTTTACTAAAAAAGTAAGGAAATTACAACATTGAAAACATTGTTAAATGTGATTGTATATGAAGCAGACGGATCTCAGGCGTCAGCAACCTTATACAAAAAACACACAATGAGTGTCAAATTAAAAGACACACAAAGCGACACAACACAAGGCGACAAAACAGTCTGTTCAGACACAGGCATGCCTTACCTGCTGATCTCCTTTGAATTGTTTTCGGCGGCTTTGACGACAAATAATCTGTTTTTCGTTCTGGTTTAAAGCTTCAAATCGAAGCCCAAAGGCAGCAGGAGTCATGTTACGATCCTTTGTCTTTACTGCTGCACCCGACATGCTTCATATGTGTCCCGCTCCTGTGGCTGCTGCTGTGCTTTTATACTGGTTTAACTTGCAAAATTATACCTTTGACCCCAAGTAGGGCTGACATTCCTTGAAAGTGAAATCTTGTGCGGAGTGTGTGGCGTTTGGTTTTGCAATGGTAAGAGTAGACTTTATATTAATTGAAGTATAATGATATCCCTAGCTCGGATGTTGGGGAAAAGAGAAGTGAATAATGTATCTCCATGCAGATGATAAATGAATATGTTCATATATTCATTTATTAATTCATACGTTTGAATTGCAATTTAGATTGCCCTTATACCTACAGTACAGTATTTCATTGTAAAACATGTCCTTTTTAATCTGTCATTGAACGTACGTTTGCTTGTTCACCTCTGTGATAGTTTAAACTTTGGGAATCCCCATCGTGCAACAAGGAAAATGTTCGACTCCACTTGTCTGCTGAATATTTTTCCTCTCCGTGCCCTGTCCTTTCTCTTCCTCGTACGAGGAAACATGCTAAACTTTGCATCCTCACTGTACTGTCCTTCTTTTCACCCTCTGTCCTCGTCTTTCTCGCTCGTGTCTGTAGATGAACCGAAGAGAAGAAAAGCCCTGATAAACACACAGCAAAGTTCTGCAAAGTTTAACAAAGTAAAGAGGAAATGCCAGCTGAGGAGACGCTGCTGGCCTTCAGGCAGTGGAAGTCAGAGAAGCCTCAGGATGCCAGAGGGACCGTACCAAGGCTGGTAAATGTTACCATTGATAAATAAACATTATTTAAAAGATCTGTCAGCTCCTGTTAGAACGTAGCCGTGCTTCATTTGTTTGCCTGCTCTGAGGGTATAAGGAATATTTAATCACTCCTCTGAATGATATGAATAATCACAGATACCATTTTCTGGGAGCCACGAGCGCACACGCATTGATGATGAGTCGAGCACTGGTGTTTAAGATTTACATTCTAATGAATTCAATTCATGTGCATGAAGTTTAAATGTTACAGCTCTCTCAAGAATAATATGTTCAAAGAATAAATGCTATTGTTTAAAGACAATAGCGCTAAATTGGTGAAATTTTACAGGAGGACAGTTTTGATGCGGCTTGTATATCTTTTATACTGTTTATCTGTAAAGACTTTTAATACATTCAAATTGTTCTAACATACATTTACACATAAATAAAGAGGGGGAAAAGTCTTTAAATTCTCCATTGCCAAGCATAAATCTATTATGATAACAAGAATATACTTAGCTTTAGGGCCACAACGAGTACTTTACTATGAACCAGTTTGACCAAAGAATTAATTAATTAATCGATTACTTATAAAACAATGTTAAAAATGTCTATTGCAACTTTCTAGAGACTAAACTGACACCGAAGGTTTATCTTGTCGGACCAACAGTCCCCTGACATTGTGCTTTAACAATGATATATGAGAATTATAGAATATTTTTTGACAATCTTTACTTGAATGATGATTGAAATGATTAATCAGTCATCAAAATAGTTACCTACATGCCTACTAAACCTAAACTGAGTGTTTTCAATGTCTTATTGTTATTGCTCAATTCCCAGATTAAATATAGGTAATGTGTTAAGTTACGAATATACGTTTCTTCAGGTTCAGGTTTGAGGGCTGGAGCCTATCCCAGACGATACTCGGTGAGAAGCTAACACAAGGCTAACACACAAAAACGGATAACCACTGTTCGCACCTACGGGCACTTTCACCTGCACGTCTTTGGACTGTGGGAGGAAGTTGGAGTCCCCAAACCTGTGTAAGCACAGGGAAAACAAGCAACTCCACAAAGAAAGGCCTCCATGAAATGGAATGGGACCAAGGAATGTGGCAAAGGTAATGACCTAGCCTCCAAATTCCCTAGTTCCCAATCCGATCAAGTATCTACAGGATGTGCTGAAAAAGTCCAATCCTTGGTGGATCCACCATGAAACTTGTCTCTGACCTGTCGAGGCATGAACGCAAGACCTCTGGGGATGTCAGTGGTGTCTGGCACCAGGGCACGGGGTCTGGATCAGACTTGTTCCATCGGTTCCCACAGACGCTTGATCGGAGCCCAGCAGAACTTTGCATTGCAACCCGATGATTAATTTTATTTACTTCACTTGTTGGTGGATTTTAATGTTTGTGACTGATTGGTGTATGTTTCACAACACAAGGCAGTGTTTGGAGCACTGTAGTGTCTGTCAGTGCTGTATTAGGGATTTATTGGGATCTTTTAGTTTTGATCACTGGCAAACACATGAATTAAGCTAAAAATAAAGACTCACAGATTCAACGGCTTGGGTACCTGATTTGCGAGTGTGTGAGTGTGTGTGAGTGTGTGTGTGTGTGTGTGTGTGCGTGTGTGTGTTATGTTCTCCAATGACTGTATATTTGAATGCAGAAATGGAAGTAGTATTCTCATCTTCTAAAATGCAATTTGCAATACCTAAGTTATGTCAGAGGGCTGTAAACGCTGCTGATCACACATCAGCAAAATACACATCACACTGTACAGGGTTATAAATAGATTTTATACTTTGCTGCCCTGTATGTATTACCCTGTGTGTAACCCTGGTCCAGTCCTCTCTGCCGGTCTCTTAGCCACCTTTGCACAAGACACCTGCTTGTTGGCATGGCGACATCTGAGCCTCTGAGACGAGCAAAGGGGCATCTGTTGAGCAGACAGAGGAGCGAGAGGCTTCTGAGCAGGACTTGGCATCTGCTCGTAGATTGAACCTAATGAGGAGGGTTGTCATTTTGTGATTGGGAAATGACTTATCCTGCAGGCTGACTGTTATGTAACACAGACTGTCCATCCATCTCTGCTGAGGAAGGTTTTTTGTCATGTAAAGACTGAAGATGATGATAAAAGATGATCAGACTACTGTAAATACAACATCTGCATTTGAATATTTCCTCAAGTATAAGCAAGCTAAGTAAATGAGTTCCTACACTTACCCTGTTGTAATTGATACAATTGATAACACCCACCAGTTTGTTGTGTATCTGCCGTGAAGAGATTCTCAATCCGAGTCTGACCTTTCTGACACGTTTCTTGCCTCTCATCATCCCTTCCTGTTTGAACTCTTCCCTTCCCGCCTTGCCATCTGTTCCCTCAACATGTTGCCGTTTCTTGCAGTGAACATCTTCTTGCTTAACAGCCTTGAACTTTGTAGCATACGTCATCTCATTTTTATTAATTTCCCTTTAGAATGAACTGGTCGTATTTCAAAATGTTATGAATATGACCAGTTACTGTGGATTTTGCTCAGTTATTCCTCATGTAAAGACACAAACTGGGACTTTTAATGATTGCTCACAGTACACGCATGTTTTGTGTTGAAAGCAGTGCACGGTGGATAAACTGGCGGACATGATTATAATAAGATTAATATCTTGCACATTATAACAATGATTTGCATGCCGTTTTCCCACTGCAATAGGTCATCTTGTAGGACAAATTTATACACATTTGTCAACAGTTTCAGTAAATAAAATATGCATTTGGTTCTAATGGAGTTAAGTCCATCAGAATATGAATGAATATTTATTCTGATTGTCAGATTTGGAGGTGCGTCACCTGCAGTGCTCTCCTTTTTTAACCTTCACTAAATGCTTAAGCAGCATTTTATTCTCATTTCAGTCCTGGGAATGCATTTTCTCAGAGTGAGTTTAATATCTTTTTTTGCATTATGTGCCACAATGATGGATTATCCTGATTGTAGATCCGAGCGTTGACAAGGGAGAGGGAAGGGGGTGGTGGGGCGGGATACACCGTCTTTTGGTGGCGTTTGTCCAACTTCACAGCCCTATCAACGCAGGACAATAAATCTTCTGAATGCATATTTAACACTGAATCAATGTACACTGTAGCTTGAAGGTTAACCTGCTTTTTTTGTTCAAATTTGTTATTCAAATGCAGCCTTCCTGGTGCAGCAGCCGTTGTCCATTCACAGCACTTATGCATGGTTCACTGATTGTCTGTGAGTTACTGTAAGAAGAAATTAAAACAACAGATGACCTTAAACAAAACAGGGGTCCTATCTGAATGTACGTGTCTCTTTAAACTAAATTGATTTGTTCAGACATTAATGTTTGAAGACCAAGGTTTAGCTGTCTCTCCTCTGACCTCTGACCTCTGTCTTACATCTGAAGCTGCTCTGTAACACTGAGGACCTCCTCTTGTGACCAGAAATGAACATCATAACTGGAAAATTGTCTAAAGATCTTATTGTCTGTGGTCAATTCTTGATAAAACAAAGACTGCAGACCTAAAACACTGTCTCCAGAGACAACCTTTAGCTCATCTTACACGACCAGTTCATGACTGTCTGTTGAACCTGTAATCTCTACAATGTAGTGTGACATACAGTGTATCTGTTTTACCTACTTTTGCTTCCGGTTCCATCTTTACACTATACATTATGTTGGAGCCTTTTCACCCATAACTTAGTGAAATGTATATATATTGTTTGTGTCTGTAGCCTCTATAGTGCTTTTAGCATTTTGGAACATTTTGATAATCATGTAGGTGATTTTACCTAGCCTGTCAGCTAGCCTAGCTGGCTTCCTACAAAGCTCTGCATGTACACATAACAGTCACTCTTCTGTCTGATTTGTGATTAAAACTCCTTATCCAGCAATGAAGTTGATGCTTCACTACTCACTTGCACCAGATGATGTTTGTCAGTCACTTTCAATTCTGTAAAGCTTCGAGTGTAAAAACAAGCCGTAGCAAACATCGGTTATCACTTAATCTAATGGATAAAAAATGTTGAAAACACTATACACAAAAACAAATTGTAAAGTGGATAAACGTCACACTACATTGTGCAAGTAAGTACAACGGCAGAGGGTCATTGTTGTTCCACCTCTGAGCCAGGAGAAGGACTGAATTGATGATGGCTGTGTAAAAAGAGTGAGTTGGCCAGGCGGGGAGATTTGAACTGCAGCTAGCACCAGTTTGCAGCTGACTCAAGTGTAAGCAAACTGAGAAAACAATGAGGTCCAGGAGCTGCTGACCCTCGGAGTGGAGGACAGGATCAACCACCACATAACAGAATAATGATATAATGCAATTTTTTTGGTCATCATTTACAAAATGCTGCCTGACGCAGATGTAACATTAAATGCCGATACACGTAACCCCTCTACGCTTGTGGAACACTGGCTTGCCATTTAGAATAGCAGTCTGGGGCAGCATTACGGCACCTTTGTTTTGGTGAGTACTAAGAAGCCAATGCGGAGTAAAGAAAGGTCTTTGATGCCATGGTCCTGCTCGATCTCTGTGTGACAAGGGCTAAACCCACTTACAGAAAATGTATGCCTTTTTATAGTCCAATAGGAAAATAAAAGGTACAAAAAGATTTTTATTCATAATAGAATACAAAAAGAGAGAAAATTAGTTATTTACTGTGGCGCTGTCTAACATAGTCGGACTCATGAACAACAATTAAAAACAGGATAGGAACAAAATCAATGATCAACAGAACCGTTTTGCCTATTGCTTTCTCTTTTATTCCACGTTCTTCCTCCTTGTAATGACCTGGCGCCCAGGATACCCACAATACAAATAAACCAATTACAGTTCTGTCAGGGCTTGAAGCCTTGAGCTGCTTGCCTACCAGAGAGATGAGAAGTGGGCTACAGATGCCTGGAAAAGCTCAATCCTTTCCAGCTTCTCACCCCCAGATTCTTTTCTCTTTGAACCTTGCAATCTTCAGCTCCAACAGATGAACATTTTTGCGTGTTTGCACCTAGACATGGCACAGTCAGCCTGCTAACCTCTTCATGCCACATGTTTCATCAGGGAAAGGAATGAACAGTCATGTCACACAACACTCCAAAACACAACACTGTGTGTAACAGAGGCGCGTAAAAATTCAAAATGGTAAACTAAAACATTCATACATTGACACTTTGACTTCACACTAATTCACACCTACAGGCAATTTGGGTTTGTCATTTAATGTAACCTGCATCCCAGGAAACTGCATCACCTGCAGGAAACACTCACAATGTTCAAACTCCAGACAGAAAGGCTTCAGCCGACCATGGCCCCAAAAACAACCTGATACACACTTAATTGCCCAAACACTATTGATAGTAGAAGTAGGACATATTTGGGGGACGAGGATGGAAAATCGGTTGAAGAAAAAAGCTGTTTTTTTAGACGAAATGCTCTTGTGAATCAAGGTAAAAGCCATTTCCTCTTAATGATTTCCCTTTTTATATCCAGAGGTAAATAAACGGAAAAGGAGTTTTAGATCTTTGAGAGGTTACAACTCAATATATCCTAAATGTTTGTAAATTCAGTGCATGCTGTTGCTCTTACATCATCCACATTCACAATCTCAGTATTCCCGGTGGATGAAGAGGAGTTTTTTTCTTTTAATTCTCAGGGAAGCTCTTTGCAAGTGCACGATATGTTTTAAAAAGCTGGATGACATGTTCACGAATTAAAATGCCCGACACTGATTAGAGGCAACCAGAGGATGAATTTATGAATTTTTATCCAAATGAGGTCTGTAAGTCTCATCTGTTAATGCAAAGAAGCCTGGTAGTGTCACATGCAGCCCTTCATCAGGGGACATATCATCATCAACAGCGTTGTAAACAGTAATGAGTACAATAACTCAGTCTGATACAGTCATTACACACTTAACTAAATAAACTAAACTGATATTCTAATGTGGACTGGAGTAACTGCTCCACCAGTACCATGGCATCTTGTCTTGGGATTATGAGCCCCTGCTCTGTTAACAAGGTGCTGTGGCTCTGAATCACAGCTGCTAATGACTTAAAGAGCATATCAGCTATGGCTCGTTTGCTCAACAGCGGAGGAGCACACTGCTTCGAGTCGCTACTTTAATTAGGGATTGGCTAAAACACAGCTCCCTGCGGTCCTGACACATTACCGATACTCGTGCGCTTAAAAACAGCTCCACAAGGACAGCAGGTTATCCCACAGCTGTCCAATAATATAATGCAACAGAGTGATCTTTCCTTAGTATTCCGATGGCATGACCTGTCCGTGCACGTTACAACAAAGGAGTGTAATGCATTTCCTCCGCTTTGAATTCAGTGTATGCGGGTATTGACCGAGTCCTGTGTGGAGGTCACAAGTTCGCCCTCGTTCCTGAGCAGACACTCTTATATGGGGAGAGAATGCACCAGTCACAGCCTCTCTCAATCAAGCCCTGATCAAGCACAAAGGCAGATCTGACTCTAAATAATACATGACTTGACTTCCCATACACACTCCCCACTGGGACACAAAAAAGAGGGTGCGGGTTCAAACATCTTTCCTCATCTTCAAACGTCCTGCCTTCATCTTAGCTGCTGCCACATTTTCTGACACTGCTCAGACCTGGAAAGATCGAGAAGGAATGGCTGTTAAAGGATAGTGCCACTCATTTCTGTGCCTGGTGTCAGAAAAGTTGAGATCCATTTACTCACACACACACACACACACACACACACACACACACACACACACACACACACACAACACACACACACACACACACACACACACACACA
>OMLP01010248.1:6084-18584 GCA_900302685.1 Spondyliosoma cantharus | reverse complement strand
AAAATATAATATAATAGCCTAACAGGTGCATTCTGACAGAGTGAGAGAGAGAGAGAGAGAGAGAGAGGTTTTAACATCTGTCCTTTAAACAGGAAAAACACACAGACTTTCAGCAGCGACAAACTGACACTTTTTACAAGAAAAGAAAAATCTTAATGTATATAATGCCAAATTTACAAGAAGGCACCAATGATTTTGAATTTGTGTAGCCATTTCACAAGGTTTGCTAAGTTCCTCCTTAAGCAACAAACTCTTTAAATCACAGTATTTGTCAGGGATATTGCTCAAACCCTGCTGTTCCCCTGTTTTCAATTTTCAAGGTAAGCTAAGCAAAGCTAACCATTTGCTACTGGTAGCTTAAAGTAGTATTGACATTAGAGTGGTATCACCTCTGTCATCTAACTCCTGTTAAGAGTGGATAAACATATTTACTAAAATATCAGTATCAAGTATTTCTTTAATGTGGGGTTGAACTTCCTTAAATTGTGATATAATTCAAAGTCGTCACATGAGGCCCGCGACTGTCCTTTTGTATGGCGTTGTGGTACCAGACTCAGCCAGACATAATCAATAGACCATCAGGTTAAAGGTGAGAGATCATGGCTGTTTTATGTGTGTGTGTGTGTGTGTGTGTGTGTGTGTGTGTGTGTGTGTGTGTACACATCATGTGATGGTGCAATGGGTCAGGCACGTGCTGTTGAATCTGGGGAAATGTAATACTCTTAAAGAAGAGGACCAGTGTGTGTGGTGTATGTGTGTGTAAGGTTTGGTAGTGGTGGCGGCGGGGGTTCTTTTATTGATCAACACCACCACCCACATTGACCAATTGGCGGGAACACCTGAGCCTCATAAATCAGTAATGACATTAACAGAGGACGAATGGGTGAGAAACAGATAGATGATGACCACATAAGAACTGCGCCACAGGAAATGCATGTGAGTTCATGAAATCACACACTAACAGTCTGCACTGTGAGGACGCTGAGGCGCCCTGCATGTGGTATAAGACAGTAATGACTGAAGCAATTAACTCAATTGATCTTTCCACTAACACCTGCAGCACAGGGAGCTCAGTCACATTTTTTTTTTTTGTTTGAACACAACAAGGAACAATCTCCATACTACTAATTGTCTTGTCATATGGTCCTGGCCTGTTAAAGCCTTCATACTGTAAGTTCACAGCCCCGTCCCGTCTCCAGCCGCTCCACATTGTGCTCATATTGCCTTTATCAATATAGTAGAGCCCGGAACAAAGACCTTCGTGTTCAAACAGCAATTACTCTCTCATCTCCTGAGGCATCAGCGCAGGCCTAATTGGATTTAAATGAACCCCCAAATTTCCCTTTGTTACAGCAAATAATATGCAAGGGTTTTTAATTAAGATCCGATACAAGCCCACATGGAGGGTCTGCAGTTGCTTTCATGTCCTGCTCTTCAAATAGAGGCTGGAGCTTGCGTGGCGGACAGTGGTGCAGAGTTTGGCTCAGTGGGAGGTTGCATGTGGTGGTAGTGTGAGTGTGAGTGTGAGTGTGTGTGTTGTGGGGGGGTTGTTGTCTATCAAGAGAGGTTGATCGGTTAATTAAATGAGCTCTAACGTGATTGATGAACTTCTTTCAGAACTGTGGAGACAAGTTGTTCGGTGTCGCCCCTCAACTTTGGTTTGTAGCTCGACAAAACATGTTTGATATCAGAGGAAGCTCTGCGAGAGAAGGAACTAAATGTAACACACACAGTAAGTCGTAAAAAAGATTTAGGAAGTATATCTTACTTGCAAATTCCCTGTCATCCAAACTGGGCTAATCGGATGTCTTTGAATATTTTCGTTGTTGACTGTGTAAGCCACCCTGTAATGTAGCGATGAATTATGACCAAAATTTTACAAAAAAAATGCTCAAGGAGGTTTCTTTTTGCTCGTCATCAACAACGTTACTGCTGCATTGCTTCCTGATTGCCCTGACTACAGGGCTGGCCAAGGGTCTTAATCACAGAGAGTGTGTTAATTGTCTCTCATCTCATCTCACTTTCTTCCGCTTATCCGTGAGGGTTGCGGGGATGTTACCGCTTTTATCCCCTTTTTTCAAGGGGTCATGGGGGTTACTGGAGCCAATCCCAGTTATCTCTCTGGGCGAAGGCCAAGGGTACACACTGGACGGGTCGCCAGCAAATTGCAGGGCCCTTTTGGGGTTCAGTATCTTGCTCAAGGATACTTCGACATGTAGCTCAGTTCCGCCCCAGGGGAGCCAGGATTCGAACCAGCAACCTTCCGATCACTAGTCGACAGCTCTACCCACTGAGCTACGGCTGCGTTAATTGTGCATCAAAAAAATTCACAAGGAAATTGCGTTAACGCGTTTACTTTGAGAGCCCTGATATATTACATACAACATTTAATATTAATAATACATACATACTTCCTAAAGGCAATGCACTAGTGCTATTGATTTGGGGAGCATGAGTATTTAGCAGCATGATGGTGTTACTCCTCACAGTTATGGACAGCATGACGATTCATTTGGAGTCGTGTTTTTGGCCCCCTGGCAAATGTAAATCGATTTTTCACTCTCTTTTAGCTCTGTTTTGGTCTCCGCCACATTCTTAAGGAAATACTATGCTCCTTATTAGCTAAATTAATCCACTGTGCTCCCTAGCTAGTTGCGAAGTTTAGCCAACCAAGTTGCCAGAATAAATGTTGGCAATGTGCGTCTCTGCAAACCACAGAAATGTTAAAACTTCACATTCATTCATGCATTGCATATTTATGTTTCTTTATGTTACCTTCTGGTTAGGTTGGCACAAAAAGCACTTGGTTGGGGTTAGGAAAAGATCACTTTTTGGCTTACCTTCTTCTGTGCCACAAATTGTCCAACTGTGTTGTTAAAATACCTGTTGGTTTTGGGCTTACAAATGTTGAAAACCGTGTAGAATATTGGTCTCCCTGAACAGGATATGACATTGAACTGTCGCTAGGTACTTGGGTTCATCCGATTTGTTATGCTTTGTGAAATGCTGTTTTGTTTTCTGAAATTTCGTTTTGTTTCGCAGTAACATCACCACTTTACTCTCCGCCTCCTGACATTAAAAAGTCAGGTCATAAACATGAAATGTGAAAGTGCTATGACACATTGTATAAATATAGATATGATACGTATGACAAGTACAAGTTGAACTTATTCAGGGTTCGCAGAAACATAAAATGCCCACATTTTGGTTCAGACGACAAGGCTGCTTTATCTGCTGTTTTGTGCTGAGTAGGTAGCAAGCAGTAGATTAAGCAGAGCTTTTTCTCCCCTGCTTGCTGGTGCTGGAAACAATGCGGATGAGAAATGTGACAGAAAACTAAAACAGAAAAGTTGAGGGTGGAAAACTAAAACAATGAGCTGAAAGATGCTATAAAACTCAGCAGTGACAAGTGATAATTCTCTGTCCTTTTCACAAACAAGTAGTCCTGTGATCCATTATTAATATAATAAAGAATATAATATATTAATTTATAGAAGCATATAAACTCCAGTGATCTACATCTCCTGTCTCTACATCTCATGAATGTAGCTGAATCTCTTTCCTTCTCAGGAATGGTCAGAAAAGTGTTAAATCCAGCCAGCATGTGTACCTTGGGCATAATTTAAAGTTGTGACATGTGTTAAACAGATGCTCCAGCACACAAAGAATCCTTTGCCTTTGGCGAAGGTGCACAGAGAGAGTAAAATGTGCTGAGTCTGGAGTCGAAGTGTCGGCCGTTACACTTGGACAGTGCAACGACAGTCATCGTTTTCTGCTTCAAAAATGATTAGACGGCAACTAGAGAATGTTCTCTCGACGGATCTCAATTGTCGGGGGGGATATGATTGATTGATTGATCTGCTGCTTGTGTCCTCTTCAAGAAACCCAGCTATACAAGAGGGGCTGGAACAGGAAGTCATCAGTCAGCCAATTGGTGTCATGAATCATTCAACCTTTGACTTCATTACTTTGTCGAGTCAGCTTCAGCCAATCACATTGTGAGCTCCAGGAGAGGACGAACAAGACTCTTACTGCAGAACTTGTAATGACATTTTGAGATTTGTATTTTGCTTTTATTGTGGCTTGATCTCCTGTTCTATTGCAAGATTAAGGCTACATTCTGCTATAAGACCCATCACACTAAGTATATGGATTGAATACTCTCTTGCTTCAGTGAGTTAGCGGAGAAAATAAAGAAAATCTTGCTGATAGCAGAAGCGTCTCTTTCAGTAATTCGGCAGACAGTTTAGGTAATTTCCATTACCTCGGCTGAGACAAGATAATGATAAATTGCTGAATGGAATATGTACTCACACTCATCTTTTCTAACATGTGATCCCACCTTTTTTCACTGGGAAAGCAGAGGAAATATTAAGTTAAGCTAAAAAAATATTAGCCAGCCAGCATGAGGTATGAGCAGTGTTGAAAATTGCTGTTTTTCTCTATGACGGAGCGAGTTCATTATACGTGCAAGCAAATTTATATTCACAGTTCCAACCTGTGTTAACATTATTTGAAGAGCTAAGCCAATTACAAGCGTTACTCTATAATCACGGACCGCTGTTGCGTCCGTGCAGGTGCATAGAAGTGCTCGTGGTGAAAAAGGTAGAGCTTCGGGTTTGTGGTTGCAAGTGTGGAGTTAACAGCTGAAGCAGTGTATTGAGAGGCTGATCAAGAGCGAATGGAGCTGTGAGACCTTCAATACTCCTCGTTCCTCTCTCTTTTCAAGTCTGGAGAATTTGGCTCTTATTCCGTGAGGTGAAGTCGAACAGTTCCATGTGGTTTGTGAGTGAATTAATCATGATGATTAATTGGCTTTCAACTTAAATATCCAGTGAGCGATGTCAGGCTGCCAGACATCAGGGCTAAATTGACAGGCCTTTAAGGAGAAGCAGATTGATTTACACAGCAGCTAATGAATCCCCCTCGACCCAGACGGGGAGGAAAGGTAAACAAGTCTTTTCTTTTCCTTCCTCCCATCTGCCTTGTTCAGACACACTTTGTTCTCTGTATTGGACTCTAACCTGGTTTTGAGACTGACACTTAAATAAATTCACTCTTTGCTATTGTTTCCTTCACTACGATCCAAACAGGACAGCAAGAACAGACTGAAAAAAATCTCTGTGTCTTTTTGGAAATTATCCAAATGCAGCTTGTCTTTGGATGGCAATGCTGATCACTCAGTCGGTTGATCCAACACCTCCAGACTGAAACATCTCAACAACTACAGGATGGATTGCCATCAAATTTTGTGAAGACATTCATAGTTCCTGAAAGGATGAATACTAATTACTTCAGTGATTCCCTGATATGTCCTGTTGCTTCACAAAGAGGTCAACGTTTTCAGTCATTTAGTGAAATATTTCAATATCTCATTGATGGATTGTCACATAATTTCATAGAGACGTTCATGGTTCTCAGCAACCCAATCGACAGAATTGATGTCAGCCAAGTACCTTTCTGCAAAACCACAGATAAGTTAAATAGTTATGTTTCCTTATGTTACAACTTTTGCGTTGGTTTAGGCTGAATTTTCTATTTCTCTTCTGTCAAAACGCTGTGCTTATGCTGTTAGGTTAGGTTTAGACACATTTGGTTAAGGTTAGGAAAGCATTGTGGTTTGGCTTAAAATACATGTTTGTCTCGCCACGGTCACAGATAGAGATGGTCTGACTTCTTGTGAAAAACACTCAGTTCTGGTGCCGCAGGAACTGCCGGAAATGTCCACAGCTCTCTTCAAAAACACCCAATTTTGTGGCTTCCAAAATGGCTGTGAATGTCTCCAGGCTTCCTTAAACATATCCAGTGGTGTGACTCAAACTCCGTCTGTTTAGCCACCTCCTGCAGGGCTAATAAGCACACACTGTGAACCTGATATGCCAAGTTTGGTACACAGGATGTTACTGTGGTTTGCAGAAACATTAACTGCTAAGATTACACCTTGGTGACCGGACTGTTCTCAGACAATGAATAGTAAAGATTTAAGATTAACATTATTGGCTGTGGCTGAAGTATCCTCGCAGCTATTGTATGGATTGTAATCACTTTGTTGATTGTCTGCCTTTTCATTTAGCATCATGAGGTCAAAATCTTAAATTGTCCAATGCTTTATGTAAAAATAATGAAAAAGCTAACATTATGTGTATTATAAAGTAAACGTCAGCATTATGTGAGCATCTTAGCCTGCTGACGGTAGCATTTAGCACTGCCTCTGAACTGTTCCGTAGCTTCCACAGATTGCTATGCTCAGGAGACCTGAGGTATTAGACCCAGACAAATTGAATGTTTCGTAACATTAGTATACACGTCTCTTCAGTTGTCCTCATCAATAATTCATCTGGAGATGATCAGCATGCAGATGTGAAGCTGGAAACACGATGTTGGTGAATGACACACAGCAGGTAGTTGACTTTGGTGAAGCCTGTCCAGGCGATGAGGCAAATAACTGTTTAAAACAACATTATGCAACTGTTGAACCTTAAAAAGACAGCCTCAGAGTCATTTGGATGCCACACTCACTACAACACACGACAGCAGGTTGAATGGTGCCTCTGTCATTTCCACTCTGTGAAGAGCGCAAGAGAAGGAGGGCGGTTCAGCTTGTCAACAAAAGCATGTGTACAGCTGTCCATGAAGGGAAGGAGGTAGAGGACACCAAGTCACCTGAGAGAAGGTGCCGTCAATCTTGTGAAAAAATGGAAGAGGTAAGATTTATGGTAAGACTGAGAGTTTCAGAGGGCATGTGGTCTGAATGGTAAGGTGTGCACCCACAGTCTCAGCCTCAGTCTGGTAATTAACTAGTATATGTGCAAACTCCAGTTGCCACAATAAAAGTTTTCTGTAAACTACAGACACGTTGAATTCCTGTTTCACACTTATCATATTACGATTCCACAATAAAACTAAAGAGACATAGTTCAGATTTCACCTGTAAGAGCTGACTTTCATATTTGGAGGAGGAGGAGTTGGAGAAGGCGGAGCCCTGTTCTGAGACAACCTTGAGACCAAGGTTTGTAGATGTTTTTCAGGCAACAACACCAGGCATTTGAACCCGAACCATGATGTCTTCCTTACCTGGTGTTTTTTGTGCCTAAACCATAACCATAACACAACAATCAATCATTTGAAAGGTAGCATTTCAACATATACAGGGTCTGCAGAAACTTGGAATTCAGACAAATTCAGTAGCTCATGTAGATTTCCAAATTATTTACTGAAAGAATGAAATGTAACTAATGTTTGATTTATTGATTTATAGGAGGCCTAAATGATTTTGTACACATCCAAGGGTTAACATCTTAATCTCTCTAAGCTGTTTAGAGGCTAACAAGAGAAAAACTTCCTTGTAATGAAATGTCTCGTGTTTTATTGAAATTCCACAAAAGTCTCATCGTACAGTGTGTTATTTGGTCTTGAAATAACATTGTTCGAGCGTTGTTAAGTAAGATGTGTTTTCAAAATGAGACATGATATTGTGTTTTGTCTCCAGATTGAAAAGGTTCCATGTCAGTGCTGCGAGATGTTTGGTTGTATCATCTCATTATCCAAAGAGTTAAGAAGGAAGAGACGCTCGTAAACTTCCATCTCAGCGGGAGCTCTGACAAAAAAGATCCCAGACTGCAGGAGGATGTCGTACCTGGACGCATGACTCACCTCCATGCTCCAAAAAAGTTGTGAGCGGTGCTCGAGTATGTGCACAGTAGGATTAGATTTGAATTAGAAGTTGCAAACTTTGAAGCATCCACAAGGCAATAATACCAATCAGACAAACATGTTTCTGACTTTGAACATCAGCGGTAGAGAGCAGCAGTCTGAAGGAACTTTGGGGTCTTCTTTAATAAAACAAAGCAGCAACAAAACGCTCTGAAGCAACAAGCAGCTCTGAATGTTCAGACAGTATTTCTTCCCGCATCAGTTCAGACTTACCATTGTTGTCTCCTACAAAGCTTTTGTCCACCTTTGCACAACTGTCACAGTCTGTGTTGAAATTATGGATTTGTTGATAGGCATAAAAACAACCTGTGCAGACAGAGTTAGTCAAGTCTGCTTGTGACAGAGGATTGCAGAAGTTGTTTTGTTCTGTGTTCTGTGCTTCTGTATATTTTTGTTCCTTGTTTTTTTTTTTTTTTTTTACTTATATTGTCATTTCAGAATATACCTACCTATGTACCTCAGACCGGCTCGGATAAGACCATGGTCAGTACAGATCATCCTGATAGGTGGAAGCCTGGACAAAAAGGAGCTTCTGGGCCGTTTTAATCTCCAGTTAGTCCCACTGATGATGGAATACTACCTGGTCCCAGATTTGCTGTGTTGTAACGTGATTAAACACAGTGCTCGAAGTGAGCCGCTACTCAACAGTATGCAGTACCTGCACTTCTGCATTTAACTCTTTGGTGCAATATTACTTTTTCTCGACCTTGTGAAGCTCTGCGCTTGTGGCCGAACACACAGTGGTTGACCCATTTAGCACCCACTGAGGAACGATTAGTCGCTGGGGAAGGGGCTGGTTGTTTAAAAACAAGAATAGAGTGAATTTAAGAGTTTAGCATAGCCTCCGCTATAGTATAGGTTTATTTCATAACTGGAGAGTTTATTTGACTGAAAGAAGAGCAAAGAACGACACTGATGTTTTCGCTCTTCTCCTGACTGGCTCCGGTGGGATTTACTAACTGGCTCTGCTGGTGATAGACCTCTCCTACTGCTGATCTGATTGGTTGAAGTTAGCCTGTGATAGACCGTGATAGACAACCATGTATTTTAAGTGTCTGCAGTGTCTCAAAGAGTTTCTAAGGATGATTCCCCAGAAGGTTCCGTGCAACAAACCTTCTGCTGCATCAGGTTAACTTTTTCTCGTGAGATTTCTAGAGATCACGAACTCCTGAACTCTTCTCGACCCTCTCCATGTCAAGTTCACAATGGCCTGAAACAAACCACATTACCGGCAGCTCTACATGATGCTCACCTGTTCCGGTTTCCACTGCCTGGCTCTCGCTGTCAGTGCTTGAAGTTCTCTGTTTGGAGAAATCCTGGTTGCTCTTCGGGTTGCTTGAGCATCATCCCGTCCCCCTGAATGCCAAAATGTGAATAAGGGGAGCACCGGCACATTTTTTCACTTCAAGCAACCACAACTACATTCTGACACAGTTACCTGCCTACATCAGGGTGTGATTTGGTTACAAAGCAAGACTCACTTTAACACTTAAAATGTGAATAATATTGGCCCTAATGCGTCAGCTCAGTTTACCAAATCACCTGTCCAGCTCTTTAATTTCCAGGCAAACCTTCAGTCGGTTTTGTTTCTCTATTGTTTATTTTTCAGCGGAAATTCACAATTTCCTTGTTCCATCCTCAATCCTCAACGCTGCACTGAAAGGTCACGGCTGGTGAAAAGCAGAGGCTGGAGTACGAGCTGTGTTTTGATGTTCCGTGCTACCTATTCCCTTTCTCTAACCCCCCTGAGCTCCTCTGATCTACTCCGCGGCTCATTAAAACACCCTCTCCACCTCCGCATTAGCATCAGAGTCATGGTCAGACTGCTTTGTGTTGTAAGGGTGGAAAAACAATATCAATAACAACAACAAAAACAATAGTAGCCTTTGGTCCGGGGAGGAGAGGAGGAGAAAGGTCTTTGATAATGTACATCAAAGAGAGGCGCTGAAGTAGGGTGTGTTTTCATTGCGTGCGTGCCAAGGTCGTCTCTGATCCGGCTCGCGTGGTGTTCGCGCTCGGGGCCAGTCTGATGGCACAAGGTGAGCTGCCAGGTCTTGCAGGACAACTTCTCAAGGATGGGAAGTCAAACATTACAACCAACAAAGGCTTGTCACGGGTTCAAGCTGTGGCCCTCGATTCACTTTGATTCCCTCTCTCTGGCAGTGCATACGCAAGAGTGTTTTAAGATGTAATGTGAGATTTCTCTAACAGCGGCAAGACCTCTGTTACATATTTCGGATGAGTTGTGTACTTACATTATCCTAAATGTTCGAAGCCATGTTCAAACCCAGAGGAACCCACAAGTGTACTCAAAGCGACGGTGCGTTACATTTGGTCGCCTGCTGCCATTACTTGGGGGGAGAGAGTCAGCGAGCGAGGAGGGAAGCCGGAGAATGAGACTAAACATAACGTGAATGAAACCTTAAAGCATAACCTCGTCTGTGAACATGCTGTAGGTGCATGTGTATTTTCGTCAGCGATGGTGGTTGTTTTTTATTTTTTATTTCACTGTGGGATCATTTGCGTTCATTCGCCCCAAACAGCCAGATTCATGTACATTAACCATAAGATAGCATGCAATGGCACGTGTGTGTCTGCGCGTTAAGATTCAGGTCAACACTCAATGAATTCAGCACTCACCGGATCGTCTCTTCATTTCCCCTCACGTCTCCGTAGTGTAGTCAGGGTAGTTAAGTACATTCCCTTGGACTTCTTGTCTGTGTTGGTCTCAAAGTGACGGATGGAAGTTCATGCTTTAACCAAACAATCCCAACTCAAGGTCCACTTACAAGCTATTTGTGCAGAATTTTGTACATTTCTTTCTCTTTGTTTTTTTTTTTTGATCACTTTACAGCTTTTGCATGTAAAATTTATATTTTATTTATTTTTCACAAGCTGCCTTTTAAAATTGCTTTATTTTTCTATATTTTTGTTGTATATTTCTTTTTACATTGTTGGCATTCTGTGGACAGTAATGGAGGAACTTCATTGTACAGAGAAACATGTTTCTTTACTGTGCATATGACACTAAACACTTTGAATCTTGAATCTTGCATACGGTTTATATGCTCTATACTTAAATGAATTGAATGTTGGCACACCGTCTTAAATGATTTTAAGATTAAGTTTAAGTACAAATCTATGGACAATTTTTTTTTATGATGACCCAGAGCTTTTAACCATATAACATGGTCTTTATTAGTGATGACTATTTGAAGATGGATCAGTTGAAAGTTTGTACTGTATAATTGTTACTGATAATGCATTCGTAGGTGATTTATCAACGTTAGGAAAGATGTTATCATTTGTATAATTGACCAGAACATCCCCACAAAGACCGTATTCAGTAGAACATAGTGCAGTGTGTGTCAGATTGAATAGTCTAGTTGATATTATCTTCCTTTGCAAACCCTCATCAGCACTGAACCTCAGTCAGTCAGCATGCTATCCAAATGTGTCACTTCGACAAGAACTTTGTCATGAGAGACTAAAAATAGTTTTTTCTTTTGGCTTTTATGCTCTGGGGATCGATGTGCAGTGATGATGTGAGACTCCTCTCACTGTGCAGTGAATAAGTGTTAATTCCAAAGCTGCACGGCGTCATTACCACGCTGTGTTTAAAGATATGCATTGCATTTATTTAATTAGATTCCACTGTAAGGTGTCTTGATTGATGTCTCAGCTCTACTTGGGGCCGGTACATTCACGATATCATCCACATGTTTGAGTTTGTTCTTTTGTTATTGCCACAATGATTCAAACATAATTGAACAAAAAATGTCATTATGAATTCAGCCACTTGTTCTCACCCTGCAGAATAATCACAGGTTGGTGTATTATTTGATCTGCGCAGTTTTCCCCCAGGGTCGGGGAAACACAAGACACAAAAAGGCAACTGATATCCATAATTTCGATTTCATAATAACCAATAAATTACAAGCACTTTCCCTGTGATGGCTGCAGTAGATCCATAATCCACAGTGTAACGGGAGTAAAGTACCACGAATCCAAAATGCCGCAAACTATTCTGCCACTTGTATCAGAGTCACTTAATATTTCAGTATCTGATACTTCCTTCTTTCCCTCCAAACCCACCTGAGAAATCATCTTAACTACAGAGAGCCTTTATAACCACGTGGACCTCGGTGGGAGCTTCAGAGAGAAATCTGTCCATTCATGAAAAGTGCAGGGCCAGCCAGAGTCAGCCAGACCGGCCCTTCAGGGACACCCGCTGTTTGACTTGGCTCAGCACCGGGTCTAGGTACAGGGCTATGGTTGTCTGTAGCCACAGGCTGCAGAGCTGCAGGTATTTCCTGACTAAATTTCTCTGTCATACTGTTCGCAGGCGTTTTGCGAAGGGCGGCATGGGAACTCTGGAGATAGAAACTCAAAGACGCAAATACAACCACAGAAGTGGTCACAATATATTTTTTTATGTCTAGTTCCGTTCATGAGCCTCGGTAAAAGCTGAAAGGAAATTAAAAACTCACAGGCTTCCCTTCCATGTCTTATATTTTTGGAGCCATATATATGCAGTATAGTTCTCATTGTAGGCCCGTGACTTCATCCGAATGCACTAAATCCCGTGAGTCTCATCTTTTCTCAATTTCCTCTGTTTTCCTTCAATGATGGCCCAGATGTTTCTCCTCTGTCCCTGCATTCTGTTTAGTTGAGCATAAGTATTCGGCAAAGGCGTCTGCTTGTAACGGGCCATCATTCCAAGAACGTCTTTCACCATTACGTTAATGCTAGTAGACACTTAGAACGGACACATTTCTGACACCTGC
>OMLP01010236.1:6589-24228 GCA_900302685.1 Spondyliosoma cantharus | reverse complement strand
GGAGAAAGGAGAGGAGAGGAGAGGAAAGGAAAGGAAAGGAAAGGAAAGGAAAGGAAAGAACAAGGAGGCAAAGCGAGGCAAGAGGAAAGGAGAGGAGATAAGAAACAAGAAAGAAAAGAAAGAAGAGAAAGGAGAAAGAGAAGAAAACAAGGAAGACAGGAAAGGAAAGGAAAGGAAAGGAAAGGAAAGGAAAGGAAAGGAAAGGAAAGGAAGTAATAAGAGAAAGAAAGGAGAGGAAACAAGGAAGAATGGAAAGGAAAGGAAAGGAAAGGAAAGGAAGAAAAAAGATGGTAAGGAGAGGAAACAAGGAAGAAAGACAAGGAAAGGAAAGGAAGAAAATAGGAAAGAGGAAAGGAAAGAAGGAATCAAGGAAGAAAGGAGATGAGATCCAGGTTGAATGAAAGCACAAAGTCTCAGGTTCAGAATATAAAAGTCATTTTGTGTCACAGTCGTAGTAAAACCATCTGCTCACTGTGAGTGTAACGACTCAGGAAGTGAGAGCACCTGTATGAACCTGTGCTCGCTCGCCCTCTCTCACCTGCTCTCTCTCTGATGAGAAGCTAAAACCCGTTAGCGTTAGCGGGTCGGCGGATCACTCCGCTCACATCATTATTTGACCATAATTGGATAGCAACAGCTGAATGAGCGATGTGGTGATGGAGCGAACCAGCCCCCCCCACACCTCCACCTCCATCTCTTTAACTCGCAGGTCACTGTCTCTACCTTGAGTGATCGCCATGGTTACCTACAGAGCAGGAAGCTGTTCTGCGAGTGGGCAAGCGGCGGCGGCTGATCGGTCTCTTAACTTTCTGTCTTCTCGAGCTATTTCCAGGCTGTCAGAGTGGAGTCGTGTGGCTCAATGAACACATGTACACGCTCGATCACACAAGAACGGGTAATAACCAAACCCAACTGAACAAAGACAAGTAAACATTTGGTGTGTTAAGAAGTAAATATGAGCGGTTCAAGACATGTGTTGTGTTGTTGTGTACACATCTTCTTGTTTCCTGTCAGCTCTACTCTCCTGCGCTCGAACGCAACATAACACAAAAACAATCAGAATCGGTGATCTCTGGCTTTTTAAAAGCGGTTGAAACCTTTGTTCAGTCAGAAACACTGACGCGTTTATAACAAATTGGGTTCTTTGAGGAGGCTCTTGAACGAGCGGCGGCGTGTGCGGCGGTCGCCACACAGCTGATGAATGAGCCGCTGATTGTGAAGCATGAATGAAGCAGCTGATGCTTCAGTGCTGCCTGAAGTGTTTTCATAGTTTCCTCCCGGGTGGACTCAGGATGGTGACCTACTTTTCAAAACATAAACGCTGCTTTTATCTGGATGTTCCTCAGTGTTATTTATCATAACTAATATAAATTTGAAAATGCAGAGGTGAGGCGATGATGGTCCACCGGAAGGGGAGGGACGTTCTGCCTCCGTCCATCATTATTACTAATACTTTTCTACATTAAGCGAGAATCAAACCTTCTGTTCAGCGTCTCTGTATGAATCATTTTACAGCTGATGTTGCAAGGTCTCTTGATCACTGAACTGATGAAGTGCTCGTCGATAAGCTGAATCAGTATAAAGACTGACACGACCTGTTCAGCTGCACTCAGTTTGTAAAGATAAATGTCACACGTCATTGTATAAAGTTGCAAAGAAATGTTTGTTATCTGTTTGTTGACTCAGTTACCGTCTAATTGAAAGTTTATTATTATCATTAAAACCATCCGGGTGGTTCCAGAAATTGCGGATTATGACGCTAAAGCAACAATTTAAAGATTATTTTTCAAAGAATTTATATTTTGGAAAGACATTTAACAACAATATGCTGAACCTCTTTGTGTTAAGAGACGTATATTTAATGACAGTGACGTGAGTTTTTTGATGTTCTTTGTAGAAGTTAAGCTAAAGAGCTCCTACCTCGTCCTGTGAAGCTCCAGAGGATCGTGAGTTGTGAGTTTTTACGGCGAAACTTCAAACCGGACGTCTTATTTGTTCAGGAAACGAACCGTAAATAGCAGAAACTCCACCTGCTGCAGGTGAGGAACAAACGCAGTGTTTGTTCAGTGTTTGACTCACATGTTCAAACATCCTGCTGGTGGGAATGTGACTTTATCTTTCTGTCATTTCTGATCTGATCATGAAGCATCTAAAGCCTGAAAATGTTCTGTTTACATCCAAACTGACGCTGGTTTCTATCCAAACTTTGATCTCAGAGTGAAATGACTCACAGGTGCTCAGCCAGATTTGAATTAGCCTGCAGGATTCACCCACTTCAGCCCACATGGACGAAGCTCTCATAACTATTAGTGTCAAAGCTTTTTCTGCACTGAAGTGATCCTCAACACAGCATGATAATAATATTTAAAGAGTGATTCAACCTTGTGCGAAATGTGCTTTTAGTTTTGAGGCCACATCCTGCAACCTGTCAACGTAGCTTAGCATAAAGACGCAGCGAGAAAAGCTCATCACGTCATAATACAAACATCTGAATGATCTGCTTGTTGCCAGACTGGTGGCGGCTCTATTGAAGCCTATGGGAGATGCATGGAGAAGTAGACTAAGGGACCGTCCAGACGAAAATGCTCTTTTGTGTAAACTCACATGTGTTGCATCGTTTTGTCCGATCGTCCACATGGATCCTGTAAACACACTGTTTTGAAACCTGGTCTCAGGGTGGAAACATCAGAAAACTCCGCCCTCTGGTTCTCGTGTGGACGGTGAATCCTCATACTTATGGTATGGATGACTCCATCGCCCCACCCCTCCACCTCTAGCCTTCGACCTCTGAACCCCGCGACGTCTCACAACAACAACAACAACAATGGCGGACTACGTGCTTGTGTTGGTGTTTCTTGCAGCTTCCTCTCCTTGTAGTCGAGTGTGAGTCGCAGCAGCAGTTCCACCTCATTATCGCTCCACACAAACCATTCTGGTTTCCTTGCATTATTTTCTTCTTCTTCTTCTTCTTGTGTTCGGTTTCTTCTTCTACTGTCTGTTTGTAAACAGCCACAAGCTTTATGCTCATGCTTTGTCTCTTCTTCTACGTTTTTGGTGAATTTCAAGCGCCACCTATAGGCCTGGAATATGAACTACAGCGTGTTTAGTCGTTTACAGTGGATCCGTTTGGACGCAAATATTATTGAAACGATGCCGAGGAAGGATCATTTTGGTACGTGTGGACATGGTCTTAAACCCTACGTATCTACAGTACATTGTATGATCTTTACATTGTGTGATGTACGTTCAGTCTGGACTATAATCCCACTTGTCTGGTGGTTTGCTCGTCACCTCATCATCATATCAAACGGCGGAGACTCCAGGAAGTTTCTGCTCTCAGCCAGGAAGTATTCTCGTGCAAGCTGGTTGTTAAAAGTTTGTACTTTCATTGTTAAGAAAACGAGACAATCACAACAACTCCTGCGTCGACGCAGCCAGTGAAAACAGATCTTAGTTTCCGTGCTGTGACGACACGACTTCAGGAAGCTTTTCTGTTTGTGTGCGTATGAAACAAATAGGACTGAACTTGGAGATCAGACCGCTGTGGGTGTATTTTCCAGCGTTGGATGGAGCCGGGTTAGCTAACACTTTGTTGACCTTTCGTAACCGTTGCTGTGGGTGTTAGCAGTGTTTGACAAGTGGGAGGAAAAGAAAGAGTTTTACTGGTTGAGCACAAAACAAACTGAGTGTCCTTCTCTCAAACTCTCTGTTTCCTCTCCACTGAATCTTTCTTCAAGGTTTTATAATGTTAATATTTTGTATTACATGCTGCTGCAGAGCTGTGTGGCAGTTATGTGGCTGACTCACTCCACTTCTTTCTCTCATACACACAAACTCGCCCACAGAAACCGCTGTACAAACACAGACTCACCCACGCTGCCTCTCCGTTACTCAATAGTTTAATTGGGAGTCATGATGCACACAGGAGTCGCTCTCTCGCCTCGCTTCTCTACTGAGATCTCTCAGGTTATATAAGAGGTGAACCTTCACTAGAAAGCAGACAGTGCTCACTGGTGACAGATTTACAGAAATACTAAGACTTCTACAGTTTCTGGATGTCGTCAGCTCAACATTTACTTTCTTTCTGAGGTGATAAATACATCTGGGTCAACTGCAGCTGGGCCCAACATCAATGAGCGCTAACATCTGGTTAAACACTTTCATGGATCAACTATAGCAATATCTCACCAAGCCGCTCCAGCGTGTCATTTACAGCAAGCTGGCGTTGTGGAAGCAAGTGGGGCGTCGTTACAACCCATAACGTTGAGATCTGCAGGTTTTTTTGGTGTGTTTTCACCTGTAAATCTAATCTATAATCACATTGATGCTGTTATGAAGTGTGATTGAGATCCTGACCCAGTACGCATCGTGGAAAGTGACAAAGGACTCTGTCTGACTCTCAGTCCTGGAGACGGATGCTGTTCACTGAAGTCTCGGTCGTGACGGCTGACCGTCGCGAGGATTTTTATTCTATATAAGCCGCCAGAGAAGGCGATGAAGACATGTGAGTTAAAGTTTTTTGCTCGCTATCGCAAATCGTGAATGTAGCTTACGATGCTCGGACGCCGTGTGATGTCACTCACCGAGCCCCTGGCGGATTCCCACTCGTCCCTTCTTCCGGCGGCCATGTTGCTCCAGACAGGGCAGCCCGCCGACGCGCGAGAAACACAGCTTCTTGTTGATGAAGAGGAAGAGGACGGCCAACGCCACGATGAAGACGCCCACCGCTGACAGGAAGCCGATGGCCTCTGGGGTGACTGGCAGGAGGAGGGAGAGGGAGAGGGGACACACAATGACACACTGATCAGACCACACGAACAGACAGTCTGGAGATACACACACACACACACACACACAGTACGCATGGTACATGTGATACACACAGACAGAACGAGTGACACTTTAGTATTTGAGTTACCCTCAGTGCCTTGCTCAAGAGCAGAGTCAGTGTAAATAAAAAAACAGCTGAAGACAGTTTCCCAGCTGGTTTCATGAGCTGAACCAGCAGCTCAGTGCCTTGCTCAAGAGCACCTGAAGGGTAATTTCACAAAGCAAAAGCCCCGCCCCTCTCCGTGACTCTGCCTGTAAAACGTCCCTGAGACTAAAAGTTTGATTAGATTGGTTCATAACAAACAAAATAATAAATAGAAACAATTCAAAACACCTTGAAGTTTCAGAGCGGTTGTTGTAAATTGTTCAAAACTAAGAAAATCTACCAGGTGTCTGCGATAAATATCAACAATTTCACAGAAATCAAAATAATCCTTCTTGGGAGAAAATCTGAAAATGCTAAAAAAAAAAGTGTGTTTTTCAACTCCGCAGATATATTTAGTGATCTGCACGACCAAATAACTTCACGATGCGATGGCAGAATCACAATTTGGCTACAAACAGCGGAGATATAAATATTCGAGAGCGGATGATCCTACGGTCGAGTAAAAGATGATTTATTATTCGTACTGAACATCCAAGAAATTTCAACTTTATCCAGTTAAAATTCCTGGATAGTGGTGCTGAGAATAAACATACAAAGAATGACAAAAGTGCAGTTCAGTGTTGGATTTAATAAACTTTCTACATGAGGTTCTGAAATCTGGGTGAGCTTGGATGGAAAGTCCAAGTCTCCCCAGCTTCAGAACTGAACTGGATCTCTGTGGAGAGTTTGCTTTTGGTGCAAACTCTTAAAGAACTGATGCCTGGAGGAACACAGGAAGCACTGACCCACTCAAACGAGTCCATAACAAAATCAACAAAAGAGATATTTCATAATGGACTGATGTTGTAAGTTAGTCGTAACACTAACCTGAAATCTTATGAAAAAAGGACGCATGTAATCGCAGCTGTGTAGCCTCACAGACGTACAATGGTCATTTTCTGGCATTGTGGGATTATGTTCACGCCACGGACACGACTTATAAATGATCGTGCAAATACAAGACAGAAAGAAAGAAGTAAACACAGAAGAAGGGATGAAGAAGACAGTGGAGGCAGAAGGAAGTCACGATTAATAAGAGAAAAGAGAAACGAAGGGGAGGAGAGAGGAAGACAAACATCTGGCTCGAAATAGAAAAAGAAAGGAGTGAAGACACGGCGGAGTGAAAACCAAAATAGAGGAGTAAGGCGAGAAACTGTTGTGCAGATGGAGGGAAACGAAGCGAGCGACGCGGTGACACAAGGCGTAGTACTCTGATCTCAACGAGGCGGCTCAGACTCCATGCAGATGAATAGAAAATGCATTATGGGGGTCGCCGTCTCGCGTTTCCACGGTAACATTTCAGAGAGCGAATCAATGGGAGCGAAAGGAGACGAGTACACATCCTGCTGAGAGCCGACACCAGAGACAGGACTCAACAGCGTCGGTGTGTGTGTGTGTGTGTGTGTGTGTGAGGATGTAATACTATGATGTTCTGTTTATTTCACACGCCACCTTTTGTTTTCTCACTCTGATGTCGCTCTCTGTCATTTTTAAATCACCGACTCTTCCCCCGGCGTACACGTGTACCTCATCAATCGAACACTCGCGTTCTAGCAGAGCAAACGGCGTCTTTATTTGCGTTCAGCGGCGAAATAATGAGCAACAACAGCAGCTGGCTCCCGTGGCGGTGATGCAGTCTTGGCTTAAAACTGCGTGCAACAGCATCTGTAATGTTTTTTAATCCTGCCTTCACATGCACAGGCACCAGCGCTCGTGTCTTAGGTCTTGAGCTGGAAAATGATCAACATGAATAACAAGACGCAAGATCTCAGAATACATGTTGGCATAAATGTTGGTTTAGGGTGAGGAAAAGATCACGCGTTGGCTTAAAATATCTGAATCTGCTGCCAAATGCATAGCTGGAAAATATCCAGACGTTTAGTTAAAGATATACAATGTTAAAACACCACCTCAAACAGAGGTCGCAAGCTGTTCTGTTGCCACAAATACGGCTAGAAAAATATGCGATATAGCTCTAAAATATCCAGTGGTTTCATGCTAACAAATGTTGAAACGTTGGCCTGAACAGTTCTGTCGCCCTAAACACGGCAAGGAAACGTCCCAATGTAAGTGTGGTTTTGCAGAAACATGCTACCTACTTAGTTAGCATTTATCCTGGCTTTTGGGTTGACCATTTTAGCCTCTTACAGCTTCTGTTTTTGGTTTTACGGCACAATTCACCTTGTTACCAGCAGCAGCAGGTGACTGTTTTTATCAAGCGCGCTCTGATAAACCACAGTTTTGGTGGAGCGTTCAGCAGCTAAAGACACAGATATATTTGGTCGTGACCGAAAGAGAGTGAATATTTGACTTGACACCTCTCTAAAGAAGTGTTGCTGCGTGTCTGCTGGATCTATAAATAATGTAATATTTGCTAACGCGTTCACCACATCCTGTATGAAGTCATAATTTGTCAGTGTTGTGTTTACAGCTCAGTCTGCTGCCAAAAACAATCCACTATTCCCGCTTTAATGTGCAAAACCTTCGCACAGCAGCACTCTAACAAGCTAATATGCTTAAATAATGTCTGTTTCACACTCTACTACATTTACTACATATCTGACAAAACAAAAAGGTTAACACTAACTTGTTTTGCCATGCAACGGAGCACCGGGGGCTAAAACGTTGGCTATTTTAAGAGCGTGAGAAATGACTGAAACACAAACTGAAATAAACAAACTAAAATGTATCTGAAGCTGTGACTTCAAAACGTTATAAAGTCTGTGAATTAATTTACAACATGAAACCCCCTGCAGGAGTGAACACAGCGCGACAGTAAATGCTTGGACGGTGTGTTCGGGTGCGGCCGTAAAACTGGAGTTTTCCCTCTCAGCTGCTCTGACAGTCGGACACTGAGCTCAGTGTCGGAGGCTCAGAGCCTCCTACTGTCTGCATCCAGATGGACAGGAAGAAACCCCGGGTCAAGGTCTGGCATCACACCTGCTGCACACACACACACACACACACACACACACACACACACACAGGACTCAAACATGAACGCACTTCATTTTGAATGCAGAGATCCCTGTTTGCTCGGCTCTCTCTTAACACACAACACACATAAACAAACGGAGCCACTCTTCTAAATGCACATCACAACTTCCCGGCACTCAAGGTGACGTCTTCAAATAGCTATCTTTGTCCCGACAATCAAGAACCCAATTGAAATTCAATTCACAGCCAGAGAAAAACAGGAAACGCATCAAATCTACACATTCGAGGGGCTGGAATGGGATTTGATTTGATTTTTACTGGCTGAAATCTATCGAAAATATAAAACACTATTCAGAGGAGGCACAAGAAAAACACTCAGAGTGATCAGTCTGAACAGCTGTTTCCAACCTTGGATACAAACATTTGCAAAAACAAGCAACAAAACCCGACATTTGCATTTATTCTTCAGCTTTCCTTCTAAAAACCAGACTGGTTAATGAAGTCTACAGTGATGCTAGCAGCTCTGTACTCAGGTACGATGGTGCTTTGAGCTACATTACGTCTGTTACATTATCAGATTTCACGATGACGATATTATCACGATATCTACCTGCACTTCTGGTCACATTATCACAGTTGTCAAAACCTGTTTCAACACCTCAATGCTAAACGCTAAGATTAGCTTGCAAATATGCAGGTGTTTAGTTGTTCATCTTTTTAGAGTTTCACAGCTTTAGCATGTTAACATCTAAGCAAAATGTTTGTCAGTTCTGCAGGTTTCACTTTATCACTTTGGTCATAAACTAAAATATTCATCAAACATGTTTAACTTCATCACATCTCATCACGAACACTGAGCTGAGAGAGTCTCTGCAGGTCTGCTAACATCAGTAACTAATGTTTTTTACATTTTCTCTTTTACTCTTCTGTTTTTTTTTTGGAAAGGAAAAATAAATCAAACACCCTCCAAACTCTTTAAATGCCAAGTATCGCTCTTACTACAGTCCCACGCACGCCACGTCAGCATGCTGGATCACAACATCCGTAAAGAAATCATCAGACTGATCATCTGTCCATCTCAACGTTTCACCAAAACGGGTGATTTTAAGATTTCAGGCGGACGGATGAAGAAAGACGACGATTCCTGAAGTTTTAGTGACAGAAACAGTTTGTTAGTTTGTTTTGTTCAGGACTTAAAAGCAGAATTTGCTTTATTTTGATCAGTTTTCTTTCACTCGCTCATAGATAACAACGTTAACATCAGATTATATTATCTTAATCTAAACTAATCTCTGTGAGAGGTGAATTTAATGACCAGCAGGGAGTCAGCTGGAGATAAAACGGAGAGTATTGATGAAACAGTTTGTCGAACGTGAAAACGTATTAAAGGCGAAACTTAATGAATTAATGTACAAACGAGGATTAGGGAGGTGATGTGACCCAGAAGTCAATGAGACGCATCGGATCAGGCTAATGAGACGGAGAGATCGAAGCATAAAAATCTCACAATCGCTAATCAGACTCGGTTGTGAAAGGTTGTTTGTGTGCGTCTGTGTGTGTGTGTGTGTGTGTGAATGCTAAATCTTTATCCCCTCATTACTATGCAGCTGCTGACTTTTCCACCCCGGCTTTGAAGTGAGAAGCTCCAGAGGAGAAAAGAGAAGCACTTTGATGTGAGCGTTAGATTAGGATGGGAAAAAAAATAGAAAAGGAAGAAGAAGAAGAAGAGGAAGAAGAAGCGGCAGCAGCAGCGTCGAAGGCCACGTTGTTACCGCTCATTAACGAGAGATATGAGCGATGGTGAAGAGACGCTTTGTAGTTTCCTCTTTCTTCTTTTTTAGCGATGAATAAAAAGGAGCCCCTGCCGTCTCTGTCAGTTCGCTGTGAGGTCACATTAATGTGGGTAATTAGTTTCAGGACCTGTGTGACAGATTATTACTACAACACACAGCTGACGGTCCTCAGTCTTTGTGTAATGAATGCAGAGGCCAGGATTTCTCCTCTGTCGTAATAAATCTTGTGTTTTCGTGCTAATTTTGAAACTTGTTTTTCTCCTCTTTGTTGTCGTTCTTCCATCCTCGCTGAACCAGGCGGGTTTCACTCCCACAGAACGATCTGAAAACGCTCGTCTGTGTGCTGTGGGTGTGAAAAACAAAGGTTTTCCAAAAACAGTGACGTTCGCCTATCGTTATCACAAGGTTGGATGTTGAGAAGATGATTTTTCTTCTTCCCTTCAGGTTTTTCTGTCATCGCTTTTTGTTTTTGAATTGAACAGTTGATCCAGTGCAACACGACCTGGAAACATTTAGCCTCATATTTCCTGTGTTACAGAAACATTTTTCCACGCTGCCTTTAGAGGAACAAACTATTTCATCTTACAATAATTTAGGATGGCACTGATCCTGTCTTAAATAAAAAATAGGCTGTGAGGCTGGTATTGAAATGACAATAGTGAAACCATAAAGGTTGAAGAATCAGTGATGTTTGCCTTTTTGAGAAGCTAACATTGATGTTGGTCTATTAGCTTTAAATTTCCCGGACCGAGCATTAATGGGTATTGATCCTCTCCTATCTCCATCGCCACTCACCACGTTTCAATAAAATGTCAAGTGACTTTTAAGCAAACATCTGAAAGTTCACAAAAAATCAAAATGTGAATCGGCTGCGTAGTTTGGTCAGAGGATGACGCGGTGTAGCTAATGGAGAGAGGTCTACAGGAACTACTTTCCATTCAGCGAGTTGTAATTGTTCTTGCGTGTCAGCTAACATCGGCCGTGTTGCATGCTGTCTGGAGACGATGAAGAAATGCAGTGATTATAATGCAGAGAGTGGAAACAGCTGATCAGTCACCTGAGCTGAATGTTCACAATGTCAGAGATGGAAAAAGACACAAACCACCTCAAGCGAGCGTATGAACCTTTTTGCAAATTAGAGGATTTTCTTTCTACAATTTTGCCGTTTCTATTAAATTTCTAATGTGATATTCTTCAAAATGCTTTATGGAAACACGACTACTGCCTCCGACTCACTGAAGCTAAATGAAGGAAGACGTTTTTTATCTTTTAAACCATTACGATCACGTCAAATACACTTAAGATGTAAAAACAAGATGCCTGACTCAGTGGGAGGCGTCTTCTGTCTTTGTGCAAAATGTTTAAGCACCAGTTGTTGATGAGATGATACATGAAAAAAGAACCGAATCAACCCTGAGACGTCTGATCGCACCTGCATCTGATACAAAAACCTCCAGTGCTGACATGTGACGTTCACTGACCTCACTGCACTTAACACACAAGCAGCCGAGCTGCTGCTGTTGTTGTCGGGACGGGAGGTCGAATCAACCCAGAAACATCATGTCTGATTCAAACCCACACACACACACACACACACACACACACCTGAACATCATAGTTTCCCTGGAAACAGCCCAGTAGCTCTATTAAGGTATAATGAGTGTGCCTTTTCCCACCCACATGTGAGAAGGTCTCATGTTACCATGGCGCTGTCTGTCTGTTCGTCCTGATTGGCCGGGAGGACGAGAGCGTCTCAGGGATGAGATGAAGAGATGATGACTAAGAAGGAGAGAGAGGCTCAAAGTACAAAGTATTAAAAGTCCCAGTTAATGTTCAGTGAGTTCACAGACAGGCGCCACAATCAGGCTGCTTCGCCTCGCCGATAATGTCTTTATTATATCAATCTTTTAATTAGCAACGCATCTGCAAAGTCAGAACACGCTCAAGAGTAATGTTTCTGTTGTAGTTTGTCCTCTTTCGAGCTCGATCCATGGATGTAAAATAACACCTGCATACGCTTCTAATTTAAAACATATCATGGCGTCTGGAAGCAAGAAACTTTTTTGTGTACGCACCAGGCGAGCGATTCTCAGTGGACTGAATAGGAGACTGATCCATGACCCGGTCACAGCTATTCTACTAGCTGGTGTATTAGCTAGCTACCTGGATCACAACTAAAAACAAAGCACGTGTAGGAAAATGTTCTTAAAATCCTGCATCTGTGCAGAAACTGTAAAATATCAACAATAAATCATCTACATATCAAAATCCCTCTTTTCTCTCTCGGTACGATGTTAACATTTTTGACTACTAAACTTGTACTGGTATAAATACATTAATCCAATATAATGTTATTTGTTGTAAAGAAGTAATCTTTGCGTTCTAGCAGAGCAACACGGTGATGTTGGTTTCATTTCCAACAGGAAAGAAATCACACAAGGTAACGTGGCCTCGACAGTAAACCACTGCAGGAACGACTGTGACTCACTTTTAAAAACATTTATTTATCTTTAATTTTAATATTTTGACTGAATTGATTCCAGTCAAATTGAAGTGGACAGTGAATTCTGTCTTGTGTAAGTGTTTCCTAAATTAAACTTAATCTCCAGAACACATCTTTAAGTTATTGTTAAGATTCATTTTGTAAATCTGTGTAATAATCTGATGACTCCAAACAGTTTTTTATCCTCAGATATTGTATTTACATACTGTTATCTTGTCGACGAGGACGTTTAAAACACAACATGTCACAGTCTGAGGTGTCACAGCTGACAGGAAGTGAACTCAGCATCAAACTATCTGCCAGCTGAAACACAAATAATGACTTTAAGAAAACTGAGCACTTCAAGCTCCATCACCAGGAAACAAAGCTCTACAGAACTGATGTTGAGGCGCCACCTGCTGGTTAAAGGCTGAACTTCAGCTGTACAACATGAGAACACTGCTGAGACACTGATGGACGTTTGAACCCATAAACCCTGAATTATTTCTGATCCTGCAGGAAACACTGGATTCATCCTTTAAGTTTTAATGCCTATTAGTTCCTAAATGAGATCGCAGGCGTACCCGGAGCCTCACACAGCTAAAGTAAAGAGACACAACGATATGCAAAGTATTAAAAAAGCCCAAATCTGAATCAAGCTTCTGCTTCGGTGTCGTCGATATCAGAAAGAAGAATTCCCTCAAAGTTAACAGCAGGTGAAACTAAACAATCAAGACATTAAACGAGACATTGGGCTCAATTATTGAGCTTTCAACAATAAGAATAAAATGTAAATCTCACATTTGCCCCTCGACCTCGTCGTCTCGTTAGTTCTTCCTTCACTGCTCATGTCTTCACCTCCTTCTTCTTCACTACTCTCTCCTTCCTTCGTTCTCTAAACTTTAACAATCTTCTTCTTTTCCTCTTTCCTCCCAAGACAGAATCCCAAGAGAACAAACTTGAGTCTCGCCTTACTAAACTTTCTCCTTCATCTGTTCTCCAGTCGGATCAGTTCTGCGTTCTGTACAAACCATCAATCAACGCAGCTTTCCTGCCTCCCTCTGGGCGAGGCGACGTTTCCTCCTGAACGCCATCGAGACACAACAACACAGAGGAGGTGGAGAGAGTCGCCTGCGGAGTCGGACGGCAACGGCCTCAACTGATCAAATTAAAAATGTACAATTTCCCAAATCAGGAACACGAGTGAGACGACAATCAGTGTGAAGGCTTAGCGTCTTAAATTAACAAATTCTTGATCTCAACTAACTCTTTTGACGAGAGCAGCGACGATTAGTTGATAAAGAAACATCTGGATAAGTGTTTAGTTCAATTTCCAAACTTAAAAGTCAAAGATTAGCTGGTTCCAGCCTCTCAAATGTGACAATTCGCTGCTTTTCTTTGTCTTTTATGACAGAAAATGAAGAAGAAGTGTGAAGTTTTACAAACTAAGTGATTTATCATGAGAATAATCAAAGTAGAAGTAACTGTTGGACACTGCGTCTGCATGTATGTCCTGTCAGCTTTTGTTTGTTTAGCTTTTATGTTAGCTTGTAAAGTTGAGTGGTTTATAATGTCTTTTTCTTAAACTTATGGATTCATTTTTGATTTTGGTTTTCAGACTGTGCTGGAAACACAGACAACAGATGCTGAAAGACCTTTAACGCTCCCTAAAACGCTCCTGGGATGTCGTTTTCCAAGTACTTTGGGTAGAACTGCAACTTTAAACATTATTTATGGGGAATTTTCTGATTTACAGAGCTTGTTTTTAGCCTCTTGTAGCTCATCGTCAGGGTTTAAGTGTTTGTCGGCTGGTTGTCGAAAACATTCAACTGTGGACGAATAACTTCACCCATCACAATTTTCACTAAACACCTCTGAGAAATCTTTATGTGACTCTGATCATCCTGCAGAGCAAAGTGAAAGTGAAATAGGTTTGGTTTCCCGTCAGTCGGCTCCATCAACGGGCCCCAGGCCTCCAATAAACAGGAACAAACACGGATTTCAAGGCGGTTTCAATTTCCTGATACAGCGAATCTCACACACACACACACACACACACACACACACACACACACACACACACAGAGGAGCATTAAATATTACTCTCTCCTCTCTGAGCCCATCAGCCAGCAGTCTGTGCCCACAGAGGGGAGGAGAGAGCCATGAATTAGACATCGAATCAGCCTGTAAGTAGGCCACAATAACCAGAAACAGCAACACAGACATGGCTGACTGCTTCCTACTGTTTAATGGAGCAAACCGAGGAGTCTTTGATGCTGTTCTGCATCTCATCTCAGCAACGCCGGTGTTTACTTGTGTTGTCGTGATTTATTTGTGTCCTACAGTCACGCCAGCATTTTAAACAGCAACATTTTATGGGAGAATCAGCTCGTTTTAGTGGAACAAGTGCGTTTAATCTGCTGTTTACCTGCCTACCGTCACACCTCGCTGTCCTTCTGACCAACACACCTCGTGTAAATCCCACTCCACCTGTCTGCACGATGATGTCATAGTGAGGCAAATCAGACCCGGTATGAACAACATCTCAAGCGATCACATCTGATCCCAATTTCACGCTCTATATGAAAATATATCACTGGGAGAATGATTTTTATACAAAAGAAAGAAAGAACATCACGTACAACGTCTGCCGAATTTACAAGAGGGTCCGAATAATAAAGAATTTGACAAAGACAGCGTGTCACAACGTTTATAAAGCTTCTCCAAACTCAACGACTCACTAAATTAAGTGATTTCTTAAGGGAGTCTGGGGACTTTTCTCCACAGTCGTTACTGTTCACTGTATTTGTAAAATTGTACATGTTTACTGTTAAGAGAATGTTCTTCTTTCATGAATTTAGTATAAATTGTGAATTTAGCTGTAACAGTGTGATCAAACAGCTGCAGGGACTCAGAAGCAGACCGGCTGGTTCAGTGAGGCTGAAGATGTTTTTACAAGGAAAGAAAAAACGTAATGTTTTGCATTTAATCCGAATTCACAAGAAGGCACAGATGATTTAGAATCTGTCGTAGCCATTTCAAAATGTTTCTCCTCACTCAGCAACTCCTAAAATCAAGCGATTTGTTAAGGGAGTCTGGTGATGCTGCGGTTTCTAGTTCAACAGTTCTGCCTGTTGTTGTGGCTTCTTCTTCCTCTTTGTCTTCTTCTTCTGTGGTCTGAGTGATTGAATCTCAAACGTGCCCTTTGCATGTCTTCTTGGGGGGATTCACACCTGAACGTCGAGCTGTCCACCTGTGATCGGATCACTCAGGAGGGTCTGAACGGGGCCTGTCTCTCTTCCTGCAGACTCCCCTCTGGTTATGAGACGAGATAGCTCCTCTGTGGTTTTCCTTTGTTTATTTTAAACATTTCACTACATTCACACTCCTGATGTTCACATGCTGCAACGTCTTTTTAGCTCGACTGACTTGAATGACAGTGACAGGAAGATACTGCAAGTTATTTCCCAACAACTAGTAAAACTGCACATCTTAAAGGTATTTTTCTCGTGAAAGAACGTCAGACTGAAAAGAAAATGAAGGTGAACGTTTCTGAAAACCACAAATGATTATGATTACTAATCAAATATGTGAACCCAAGAAAGAGTAATAAAGGAAATGTCTTCACCGTACCCTTGTGAGGGAGTTCATGCAGACTCAAATTCCGGTGGAAGAACTTAAAAAACACCTGAACAGGTTCACAACCGACTAAATGTTAAACTCCTGTTTCACAAGGAACAAGACGTTTGTCTCGTTCTTGATAATCTCTGTTTACAATGTAGACAAGGTGACGTCAGAGTGCACTTCAGGATTGGTTAGAAACAGACATGTGACTCAAGTCATTTCTTAAATCAAGTCCTTAACAAGAGGTGTTTTAAATAACACAATGTAGAGGATGTAAAAAAGCCCCCTTTGTCCCAAAAGGATCCCTGAATGAAGAATAATATTCCTGCAAGTTATTGGAGAGCAGATTATTATAACTACAGAAGGAAAGTTCTGAAGAGCTTGTGGTTATGAATACTTACTGTTGAAAAGCTGACACTAAATGTGCATAACTGGCTGTGAAAACGTTGAATAATGGCAATAAAATATATGTAAAACATGGAATATCTTAAGGTTTTTAAAGAGCTGACACTAAATGTCTATTGCTGGCTTTAAAACCTTTGAAAAATAGCCAAAATATATTGAAAATGTGAAATATTTTAAGGTTCATTAATATTTTGACACTAAATGCACTATGAATGATACTGAGAATATATAAAAATGTGACATAATTCAGGGTTTGTCGAAGGGTAAGGCTGATTATTATTAATAATAAATGCAGTAAAAAGGTACCACAGGGTTCCTTTAAACTCAAAATGGAGTTCAGGCCTGTGGGCTGTTATAAAACAGCTCACTGGGAGATCTTAAAATAATTCAAACCTGGATATTATAATTCTGCTAGAGGAGAAACAGAAATAGGTTTCCATGAAGTGGCCATGATGAGGCAACTATCAACTCTCCAGTGAGTCTAACACAGTCAGAACCCTGCAGGAATACAGGACGAATATCATGTATATATACTTCATTTGAGGATTATATAGGCAAGAAAATATATATATAAAATGACTAAAATGCAGAAAAATAATAATATTAGGTGTTATAGAATAATTGGCCTACACATCCTGCCGCTCAGTCAGCCAATCTCCATATAAGAGGCTGAAAACAGCGTCCATCACCGGCACTGACACGGGAAAAAAGACGCTCAGAGGCGGACACACGGTGAGCAGACGGTCGGTACTTACTGTCCGAGGCCATGGCTGCGTGTCTTCCCCCTCACAGCGACAGCAGGACCGAGTGTGTGATGGACGGAGCGGAGGCAGCAGCGTCCCCGCCGCTCCTCATCCTCCAGACCCCGCAGATCCCGCAGATCCGCAGCCACACAGCGGTGGACGGAGGCGCCTTCACGGACTGTGGGAAACATTAACGCTTCATCGGTTTACGTTCATCTCATTTCCCCAAATTTTATATTTTAAATTTGATATTATGATTTCCATCCGTTTAGCTTGCCATTTGTGCTCAAAATCTCGAAATAATTTGCTCAAATTGACCCAATTGAAGAAGGAATAGGCGAATATATACCTTTCACGAACATATCTCCCGGTCCTTGAACGTGTCATGCATCCATCAGTCAGCTAAGGCTAAAAAATCCTAGCTAATGCTATATTTTTAGCCACAATTTCGTAAAAACACGAATATCTGACTTGTTTAATACCTGCTGGCATTTCTTTTGACATAAAATACGCATTAAAACGTGCAAAGTGTCAAAGAAAACAGCCAGAAACTACACAGTTAAGTCTAGTTTAAGCTAGCTGACGTTAGCTCGCTGCCACACGGCTAATTAAGCTAAATTTAATTACATACATGAAACTGTGATTGAAATTCATCCCACATGAGTATTAATTTTAGTTCA
>OMLP01010234.1:12689-31211 GCA_900302685.1 Spondyliosoma cantharus | reverse complement strand
CTAAAATGTCATGTTTATCCCTAGTCTGCAAAGATATACTAATACAAGTAAACTGTAGAAAAGGCTAATCTAACTAAAGCAGCTGCATGGTTATGGTTGGTAGGTAGTAGTACATTGACATTTCACTTTGATAGCTAGTTTGTAAGCACAATGATGGAAGATATAGCAAATTATAACGGCATGCATGGTAAGCATGGGTCTGTTAATGGTAAATCTAATTGGAATCAAAGACTGAAGCTAGCTAGCTAATCAAGCCACTTTAGCCCAGTCAGCTACAAAGGCAGCTGACAGGTTTAATACTTGCTATGTAAAAAAACAAGTAGGCACGATTTTAGTCATTTGCAAGTAAAACGATGTAAGAGTAAAACTGGGCTATACTTATGTTGGGAATTTAAATTCTGTTTACACGTCAACGTTATGGATTGCAGCTAGCTAACTGTTGTAGCTGACGTTAGCGCTCGTCCAAGTTCGTGCCCATCTCAGACGACTATGATACTTCTTCACGTCACACAGCCTCTTTCTAATAAAGGCTGTAAATACAAACCAAACAGATAATGTGACAACACATACCGCCGTTTTGAAGATAGTTTCGGTGTGCCTCAGTCTGGACAGCGGCTGAGGCACACCTGAGAGAAAAAACATATTCTGTTGGCCGCAAAATGACACCGATTGTTTGGACTCCCCATGTCGCTTCACTTTCAGCCAAACAAAGATGGCCGCCGGAAGTGACACATCATCTTGCTCATCTTCTACGACTTTCAAGTTTTTTGTTTTTTTAATCAGGTTCATCTTTGTAAGATGATCTATTCTACTAGATATATATTTTTAAGAGTTTTTTAAAAAAAAATGTTAGTAACAGATAAAAAAAAATACATCATTTTAATTTGTTTATTCATTTTCGGGTGCTGACTTTCAAAAGGTGGCCATGATTTTTGACAGTGCATCCAAAATGTTGTAATCCTATCAGATTACTGGGAAAAAGATACTTTGAACATAACAAAAAAAAATACATAAATACAGTGGTGTTTTGTAGAGACTGCATATTCGATTCTTAGTTCCAAATGGATTTTCTAACCAGTTTGGGTGGTTCATGGGTGTACTCATGATAAAACCCTTTAAGCTAGTAGTCTCAGCTCCCTAATGTTATTTCTGACCCCGCCAAAACAAACAAGTACATTTACCTTCCTGATGAGCAGCGCTGGGAAACAAACAGTCTTTTGTTTATGCCGTGTCAAATATGATAACTGCCAAAATGGATGTGTCATCATTCTTGTTTTAAACGGATCAAAACAGGAATTATTTCTTGTCAGATTAACACAAACTGTTTTAACACTAATGTTTGCAGCCTTTCCCTTCATACCCAAATTGAAATAAAAAGAGTTTGATATAAGTTTAGTGTTACTTTCAAGTAATGGCAATTCTTTTTACTCTCTTTTTTACTTCTTTGATACTCATAAATACTCAAATACAGCTATACCTATAACCAACCACAGATCAATTGGAAAACAGGCTGAATGGTGCTGAAATCTGGACTAGAGACCAATGACCCCAAAAACTTAAGGTGAAACTTCTTGACACAGATAATGCATTTCGCACTGTGATATGAAAGACCTTTTGTTCTTATGTTTTCTTTTCTACGACACTCCTTTTATCTAACACAGGTGAGCAGTCAACGTTATGTTACTGTGCTTCTATGAGGTAACAGGAAGTGTTTCCCGTAAACTGTGGTAATTATACATTCCATATGACGTAGATAAATCTCGTGATTCAGACTTTTCAACCAGGGGTCCAAAAAATATTATTTTTTGAACAAAGGAAACCCTTTAAAGTTTGGGGCCATCCTAGTCGTGTTGAAGCCAGGGGCCCCGTCCTGTACAAGCCAGGGGAGATACAGAAGTGACAAGACTTTCAGTGTCCACTTGAGGCTGGTTCCAAAATCAAGTTAATCCCGATAGACCCCCATGTAAAAATGCTCAATTTTACAGCTGAAATAACTATTTTAACAGCCAAGTAAAATGGTTTACAGCCAGTTTTGTGTCTATAGCTAATCCCCCATTCATGTCAAATATACCAGGGAGGAGTTTTTAGCGTAGCTGATATTTAAGCTCAAAGTTCCTGTTGGTAAGGGTTGGTTTATTTCTGAGTCACATTCCCAATTCTGAACCCAGATGCTTTTGGATTGTAGGCCGCCATCTGAAAGCATCAGTATGAGACTCAAAAATCAACTATGTCACCAACAGGCGCTTTAAAATGATGCCAAATTAAGTGTGTTGGCGTAAATCATGCGTGTGGACATGTGTGTAAAATTAATTAATTCACTATCATTATATGTTTTCTAAGCAAAATAGATACTCTTATTCAGCACCTTTCTACAATATGACCTTTAACCTATCATTATAAATTCACAAGTCATACTCATCACAATGGCAACATTATTTGTGTATAATTATTTATTTCTTATCTGTTCTTTTTTTCTGTCTCTGTGCTCTGTAATACCCAAATTTCCTCAAAATCATTAAAGGATTCTTATCTTACAGATAGTAAACATGCAAAACTCTGAACCTGCATTCCTCAATATAGGTTTGTTACGTTTTTCCCCACAGTAAGATGCACTGCACACATAGCTTATCATTATATCACTTCATGCTTGTTTTGAAACGCGTCTGGGACCTTGGAACTGAACTATCAATAGAAAAACGCTCTCCACATCAAAAGTGCTTGTCTCTTTGTAGACAGTGTAAGTAAAGCTGTCTGAAAGAAACGGAAGGTGAATGAAGGAGTCTTGCCCTGTTGGTTTATGATCTTCCCGCTCAGGTCACATCACTTAAAAACTATTTTGAATAGCGCCGTTACACAAGGGCAGCATTTACAGCACAGACAGGAGACACACCTATAAAAAACGATATACTGCCTTACATTAGGTGTGGCACAATCCTGGGATTTTCCTTAAGTGTCAAGTGTGACAAGTAAGTATGAAAGCTACATTAATGGGTGTCATCAAGACAGAGTAATGGATGTAGGAGGGAGGAACACACCCAGAGGCCCCGGTTCTTCTTGTCCCTCCTGCCAGGTGTCTTTTACACAGAAGTGAAACTCTGCTCGTCGACCACATTGTGAATGCTTTTTTAAAACGCACATCTGTCCCATTTCTGGTTGAACTTTGATCAAATGTCTTTAAAACCCAATTTCAATTTAATATATTGCAACCGTATTTTTTGTCTGTGGCTGTGGCTCAGGGGATGAGCCAGTGTCTTATTATTGGAAGGTCGTTGGTTTGACTCCCCTGGTCGGCATGTGAAAGTGTCCCTGGGCAAGATACTGAACCCCAAACTGCTCCTGATGTGCTGGTTGGCACCTTGCATGGCAGCCACCGCTATGAAAGTATGAATTACTGTAAGTCACATTGGACAAAAAACGTCAAATGTAAATTATTTGTTGTGTGTTTGATCAACTACAAACCTTGACTTTAAAAACATGTGTTCTTTATGTATCTGAGAAACAAACCTGTATTTTGCTAATCATTTCAGTTGCAATCAAAGAAACTCAAGCAAGAGACAAACATTTGCCTCCGTCCTTTATGCTGGGAGCAGATCAGTTCTACTACCGCACTACCACACAGTAAACACAAGGGGGTGCTGCATGATCAAAACTGACCCCATGTCTTTCACTCGTTTTAAAGTGGTCTGAACACAAACCATAGATTTTTAAATTTAGCTGCGGCGCAGCAACCAGTGTGGCACCAATGTGGGCCAAGAAAAAAATAAAGGAAGATGAAAGAGAGAGTAACGGCGCTGGAAGGCCTGAAGTGTGACTTTATGTTTATGCAGGAGGGGAAGAGTGAAGTCTCCGTCGCATGATATAAACATTTCTTCACTGAAGGTCTGCTGGATATTATCACCACTTACGCGAGAGAAGGAAGTAAATCACAACCTTTATTACATTTTTTTCAAGGGGTTCCATAACTTGGCGAGGTTATCACTCGCACAAGCTCAGACACCGAATCATTACATCTCAGATTTAACTTTTTAACTCTCGATGCTGCATGAGGTGAATGTGTATTCTCAGACACAGAAGAATGTACTGTATTTCCTGGTTTAAATCAAAGACTATTAGGGGTTTAACCCGCTCATGTACTTATGAAGCTGTCAAGCTGGCCTATGCAAGAAGAGCTTTGGTTTATTACGTGACTCTGGGGGAGCAGTCTAAAGTCTATGAAAATGACCTGGATCACATCATCAGGGTGACCTTTGCTTTGGTTCTGCGACTACACACTTTAAACGGAAAGCGTGCATTAAAATCTTGTGAATGGTGTGTTAAAGACACTGGCATTTACCAGCTAGAGGTAGTGGAATGAAAAAATAGCATTATGTGCATTCTATGAAATGTAGAACCCAGCGGTTTTTGGAGCGTTTTTGATCCATACTAGGGGATAAAAGTCAGGATATCTCGACCTCTGCTGCATAGATATTGACCATTCTTTTACAAATGTGTCCCAATGATGTCAAAGAGCAAAACTAAGTTGCTGGAGTTTGCCTTCAACCCCTCTTTAAAAGGTGCAATGTGTAGGATTTCGGAGATTCAGGAACGGCTGCCCCCCTTGGTGCCCCCATGTTGAAAAAAAGCTGCGAAAGTGAAGTCTTGGATGCCCTCATGGTAGAGGAAACATGATAAAGTGCCCTTCCAGTCAAAAGATACTTGATCAATTTCCCTTAAGGACGTCTTTTTAGTGGAGAAAACATGATGCGTTTCCTTCAAGGGTGTCTTTCTAGTGGAGAAAACATGATAAAGTGCCCTTTCAGTCAAAAGAAACTTGATCAATTTCCCTTTAGGACGTCTTTTTAGTGGAGAAAACATGATGTGTTTCCTTCAAGGGTGCCTTTCTAGTGGAGAAAACATGATAAAGTGCCCTTCCAGTCACAAGAAACTTGATCAATTTCCCTTTAGGACATCTTTTTAGTGGAGAAAACATGAGGTGTTTACTTCAAGGGTGCCTTCTAGTGGAGGAAACATGAGAGTGCCCTCTAGGGTGCCCTTCCAGTAAGAAAATCTTGATCAATTTCCCATCAGGACATACATCCAGTGGGGAAACGGGATTCATTTCCTTCTAGGGTGCCCATCCAGTGGAGAAAACTATATAGACAATACCCTGTCTTCACCATAAATGTGTCATGACTTTTCTGCATGCTGGTGCCCTCAAACATCCTGAGTCCACCACTGCTTCAAAATGTTTTGGTGAAGTAAAATTCATTCAGCTAAAATTTCACTTTTTGCAAACAGTGTTTGGAGCAAATACACAAAACACGTGCAGTTTTCATTGGGAGTATTTTTCAATAATTGCCCCCAAGCCCTTTTCATCAAATTAAAGCTTGATTAGCAATAGACTTAATTATCTCCCACCGAGAATAAACGAACGTGCAATTTTCACCAACAATAAAACATCAGAGCTCCATTCTCTTTTCTTTAACTTTTCAATTACGCCTGGGTGGGGTAACGGCTTTTCATTGTCCATTCATTTAAGTTACTCTGGGGGGCGAAGTGGAAAGTTTGAGCGCAGAGAGGGACTGTAGTGCTCTTGTTAGGTGAGAGGGAGGGAGGCGAGAGGGGAGGAGGAGACGGGAGGTGGGAGTGCGTGGGACTGCTGGGCAGACGGCGAGGGGAGGGGAGAAAAATGCAGCTTGGACATTCCCAGGCTGGAGGAAGAGAAGAGGGCTGTTTTCATGCGCTGGGAGAGAGATAGTTGAAGGGGTAGAAAAGTCTCATGAAGGAGAGGCTGATGGAGGCTGGTAATCACTGAGGGGGGAAAGTTTCTGTGGAGAATGCGGAGAGAGGAAGCAAATGAAGGAAAAGGGGCTGAGGACTATGTAGGAATTCCTGACTGAAGTCATGGTAAGTCCCACTTTCTTTCAAGCCGTGGAAGAGCCACGTTTGTGTTGAAAATGATAGAAAGTATTCTGATGACGAAGAGACATGTAGAGACATGTATCACTCAACATTTTCCAGACTCCTTCGGGGACTCTGTGCACTGTATGTTCCCCTTTTTTAAGTCCTATGAAAGGCTGATACGGCAACATTTTGTCACTTCCACATGTGCTTCAGACACTCAAAAAAACAGCACTGCATATTTGACTTTAAAGGTGCAATGTGCAGTTTTGGAGAAGAAATTCGAACTCAGAATTGTTGTTTTTAAAATGTTAATGAGGCAGCAACACAAACTCAAATATTAGCTGAATAAAGGGGCTGTTCTCATAGGAAGATAAGGTCCCCAGAATAGTGTTTGAAGCCAGAGAGGTGGCAGGGTCCGCCACATATAAACAAAACAGTATGAAATTGTGTTGCCCTTTAAGGTCTGTTTGTTGATTCAGTTTAGTCAGGCATGAAAACAAAGAGAGTTTAAAAAAAAAAAAAAAAAAAGTCACTAAGGGATTACAATTTCTTCTCTAAAACTACAGAATGCTCCTTTAATCATAACCTCCCATTAAGGCATGTGTTTGATCAGAGGAGCCAGCTGTTGTAGCAGCTTGCGAAGTTGTCAGCGACTTCTAACGGCATGATTTAAGTCGTGTGACGTTGGTGACTTTTGTGGGGGAGTTTTTTTTCTTGCAGCGGGAGCAAAAGAGCTCTCTGTTGCCATCTCCGGGGATTTTGTTTACCATCCCCACCCACCCCGTGGTCTGATCAGTGACATACACGGAGGCAGCGAGACAGAGGGTTGACTCACGCGAAGGACACATGCGCACACACACGGGAAGATAAATCAAGAAAGAGAAGGGGAACGAACGCGACGAGATTTAGACCATATTCACGCTTCTGTGCGTTGGGCAGGGTGGAGCAGTTTTGGCAGTGAGAGGAAGAGGGAGAGCGGAGAGAAAGAGCGGAATAAAAGAGGAGGGTAGGGTTACTTTTTATTTTAGGAGACTTGGACGGCAGTGGCGGTGGTTTCGGTGATGCCGCATTTTCCACATTGGACCTGGGAGAAAAGGGGAGAGAGAAAAAAAACAGAGCCAGAGAAAGGAGGAACAAGGGATGGCATGGACTTCGGGGGAAGGAAGGACATGTGCAGTACAGTTTCATCAACCTCTGTAACCAGTTGGGAAAGTTTTGAGCGGAAAACAGCAACAGATGTACACACGGGAGCACGTACAGTCACAGAAAACTCTAAAATGTATAGAAATCATGTCTCAAAGACTGGATTTAACAACTTGAAAAGGGGCAATATGTAAGAATTGGCTACAAGAAACCGTCAAATTCATACTCAAAACAAATAGAAAGCAGAAGATCACCCGAGTAACCGCTAACTGCTGCTAGCTTTAGCTTCTGTTAGATAGTAAGCTCTGTTAGTTATGCAGCGGGGAAGTGTCGGTGTTAATATTGCTCGCACAGGAGCCTAGGTCCAGGACAGGCTGGCGTTAGCTGGTTAGCAACCTGCAACACAATATATAATCATCATAGCAGTAGCTGGCGTTAGCTAGTTAGCTCAGTTAGCCCATGGCCCCGGGAGGAGCGCCAGGCTTTGAAGTCTGTTTTCGTATTGGCCAATCCGTGTATTTACATCATCATGTAGAGAGTTGTTGCCCAAAAATGCTTTTTTCACAGAAGCTAACATCATGGAAGCAAAATGACGATTACATTTTTTTGAGCATCACAACACCTGTGAAATGACTCGTTTCGCAACCATAATTTGACGGTCAAATAACATTTGGAAAGTCTAGAGGAGCCGCAGGATTTAACTAATTCTATCCCCATTCAAGTTAGCCAGACGCTAAACCGGAAGTTACCTAGCTTGGTCACACTCCCACAACACGGAAGATCCGGGTATTTTCACACCCGGGAAGTGGAGCTGTTTTGACTTCAAGCTCCACTGAGCAGTTTTCATAAGAAAGGACGTTCGAGGCGCCATGTCCAACACTGTTTCCAGCTTTTATGATGAGTTAGCCGTTCAGCTAGCGATACAGAATTAGAGTTAGACTACACCGGGAGAATGTGCGCAGCTGAGCTGAGGTTAGCTGGTTAGCATGCCAACTTCAGTAGGTATATTCCAACACGATAAAATGATCCAACTATGTCAAAACTTTTAGTCCTTTACATGTTTTTAATAATTTAAGGGGCTAAATGTAAATTCAACCCTCCAAACAACATGTGTCCATAACCTTTAACCTTTTAACACACGAGGTATGAATGCGTGCATACATACTCGCCCGGGACAAACACGGCAGCTAACACATGCTCACATAGGTGTGAAAATGCATCAGTGCACAGTCATACAGTTCAGTGACACGCACTGCCTCGCCAAGAATATGTGGCAGAGGGTATTTCCATTCCCTCTGTCTGGGGAGCTCCGATTTTGAAATGGGATGTACCAGTCCTCCAGTCTGGCCGGGAGGAACAACGGACTCATAATTAAAAAAGGAAAGTCTGATGAAAGTTAAAGCAAAGCAACCAATTCTCTGTTTGTTTTAACCCGCTCGGAGTACCGGGCAGGTGGTGATAACAGCGCTAGAACAATCCAGACAGGGCTGGCGATATTGTCAATCACAGGAATCTTTCTTTAACGGAGTTTCCTGTGATTGTCGAGAGCCACGCAGACAAAGCATGACTACTATGTTCAACACACACTGAGCTGCTCATGGCCATTTCATTGGCATCAGATTTCTTCTTCTGCCCTGTAAACGCAATTTTTAAATCCTCACATATTCAGTTAAAGCTGTTGTAATCAATACTTTATAGCTGATGGTAAAAAAATAAAGATTGAAGGACAGGTGTTGCTCGTAGTAACAAGCCCACAGAGAATTATCACCAGACTGTAATTCCTCTGAACTCTGTGGAGCATTTTAGCATCTTTTAGCTTATTGTTTTGGAGGCCCACAACTTTGCTTTAGTCTCACCGCTTCTTTTTCAGCACTTTTGAACTGTAAAAGAAGATGTTGTAGTGAAACCATGCCTAGTGGAAGAAAAGGCATTTCAAACCTTATTTTGGGGCAAATACACTCCAGTTTCTTTTCGTGTTTTTGATCAGATTTGACTGTTGATTCTATACATGCAGTTTTTATGTCCCGGTGACAAGTGAAAGTGAAGTTATGTCTCTTTCCCCGGTCATTTAGATTAGGTTGTTAGCCCACCTCCAAACAGTAGAAAGAAACAGTTAGCAACCAGCTAAGAAAAAACTGGAATATTTACACACATACAACTATTTTTATTAGACAGAATCTAAGCCAAAAGCAGTATGAATACTACATTAGTTGTTCCAGATGAATGCTAACGATGCTCCATGTCTGCTGTATCTGTACTTAATAAGCTAACTGGTGCGCAATTTCAGTTTTATAAAGGTGAATCAGTTTTATCGGGCCATTACCATAAATATTTGGATTGTGAGATTACCATTCTGTTACCCTATAGCTAAACGTTAGCTTGTTTACAATATTGAAATATTCCCAGATCTTAACAATTAATATGATGAGTACAATTCTAGTTTGACATATAGAAATAACTGTCCACATTAAATGTTCTCCACATACAGCTCCTGGTGTGTGTTGCTGCATATTGATGGTACAGCTAAACTGGCAAGCTAACACTTAGCTAGGAAATGTAACACACTATTGCTGTTGGAATAACACCAATAAATGTGACAAAACGCTGGATTCAGTTGTCACATTTATGCACTAGCTTGCACACTATTAGATAAACAGGCAATGAATGGAGGCCAAAATGCAGCGTGAAACCTCATCTACTGTGAAACGTTGGCTTTGCTCTATTCAGTGACAGACCGTAGCACTTAAGTAGTCCCAAGCAATTCATAAAAAAAACAGTCCCGGCAAGCTGTTTGACCCTCTGAAGGTCAGGTTAGATTATACAGGAAGATTAGGTAGAGGAAATCAGTCTGAGGGCGTCTCCTCGCTCTATCTCTTCATCCTCCTTTCCCGTTGTCTGTCTGCCTCTCTTCTTTTCTATTCCCTCTTTCCCCCTGTCGGCATCTTTTCTCATTTCTTCCTCCAGATCATGTCATCCTCCATCACCCCCACCTTCTCCCGGCTCATTTCAGCTCTCTTCCCCCTCTTTCTCAGCCCTTCGTGTACTGTAGGGGTCTACATCTGGTTTCTATCATGGTTGCCGCTGCTCTTGTTTCCCATCGATCTCTCCCACCGGTCAGCCTCCTCCTCTTTCTTTTTCTCTTTTCCTTTTTCTGTCTGGACCCTCGGTCTCTGTATGGCTGTCTGGTTCTCTCACAGTCTCTCTGTCACTCCCGTCTGTTTCTTAATTCACGCACACTTCAATGAGCTGGCATGAAGGGCGGTTCAAGTGCCTTATATCTTCCAAAACTACTTGAGTTCTCACTTTATTGCTTCATCCCTTTCTTCTCACTGTTATTAGCCTTTTCTATCCTTTTTTTCCAGAGATTTCTCTTAATATCTTTTTTTTATTTTCTTTGCCTCTGTGCCAGGCATCTGTTTGGAGGACTACAGCTGCCTCTTCCGCTTCAGTCTGCGTACAGCGGAGAAAGACAGGAAGTCTGACGCAAGAATGACATACCCCGATTCCGTACTGTGCGTCCGTATTTGACACAAACAGGAGGATACACACTCGTGCATGCTGATTGTCCTCACCGTCACTGCATGACAACAAACCCTTTTCTGGAGACTGCAGATTTAAAAAAAACATGTTCCAAGTGAGCAAGATGTCACCAGCAACACTGCGGCTGGTAGTTTAGAGCATTTTATGTTTTCACTGGCTGTCCATGTAATAACTTTGAGTGTATCCACGTCCATTAACCTTCACAAATAACTTAAACCCTAGAGCCTTGGGACCTTGTAGAGAGCACATATGTAGAAATGGGCAACTTAGGACCTCAGGAACATAGAACCCTGGTACCTTGGTAACATGGGAACATAGGATCCTGAGAACATAGGACCCTCTCCACCGAGTACACTGGGAACATGAGACCCAGGGAACAAAGGAAGCTAAGAAAATACGACCTTAGGAACATGTGGGACCCTGAGTACATACAACCTTGGAAAAGCACATATATAAAGCTGGGGAACTTAGGACCCTGGGAACATATGACTCTGAAAACATATGACTCTGGGAACATAGGACCATGGGAACATAGGACCCTGGGAACATATGACTCTGGGAACATAGGACCCTGAGAACATAGGACCCTGAGAACATAGGACCATGGGAACATATGACTCTGGGAACATAGGACCATGGGAACATAGGGCCCTAAGAATATAGGACCCTGAGAACATAGGACCATGGGAACATATGACCCCAGGAACATCGTACCCTGAGAACATAGGGCCCTGGAAAACAGGATCCCTGGAACATACTTACTTGTCATTTTTATTGGGTAGGAACCTTCCTAAGAAAAAGGAACCGAAACATAAGAATGGAACATTACAACTTCCCTAAATTTTAATATTTGAATATACTTCCTGTCTATAAATATCATCTGGCATGAACCTGTGAAAACCATGTATCTCCAAAAACATTGACCTTCCATGAGTTTAGAAAAAGTCTTGTTTAGGGCTTCAAGTCAGTGCTGTTTTAAAATCTTAGATTTGGGTTCATAAACGGTCGATTTAGCAGAAGAAATAGGATAATTTTATCTTTAGTCTTTCCTTTTCTCATTCTCTGGTAAAAACCCCCCAACAATTTCACTCTAAACAGTACTTTCACTGTGTGATGACGTGCGTTTCACTTAAAAACAATTATATTAACTTGCTTAAGATCAGAATGCTCGTGCACTTCTCTGGTCAAAACTATTCTTAGCGAGCCTTTAATGAACTTTTCATGTTTCTCCGTCAAGCTTCTGAATGAATCTGTTCCTCATCATCTTCCTAGTTTGGTTTTATTTGGTGATAAGGCGCGTACGGCTAGTTCTCCAAAGGACATCGGAAATTCTGGCAGTAGCAATTTCCCCCCCGAAAATCTGCAGCATGTTTTAAACAAGGCCTCTATTCCAAGATCCAGTGCATTACATTATAGTAGCAAGGCCAACATTCGTGACTTACAGTAAGTAAGACACCTGAGTGCATTAGCATTCGGTGTCCAATTGAAAAGTAATTGAATTTAACCTATAGTCAGTGAAAGAAGAGGCACCAGGTTTTTTACATGAGAGTCTCTTGTGTTGACGTCTGAAAGGAAATCTAATTTATAAATTTCATCAGGGCTGCTTTGTTCCATGTGAACGTAGGTGCAAAATAAGAATGATTACGTCATTAAAAACATCACACAAATTCCACTGGAAATTAGTGGAAAATCGACAGTTTTATAATCTTTTCCTCCCTCTATCAGGCATCATTCCTTGTGTATGTGAGTGATTGCGCCTGCAGACTGAAATTCCAGTCTTTGGATTCTTGCAGAGTGGTATATCCTGTTGAAAGTTGAGTGCACAGGCGTGCAAACACAGAGTCAGTGCTGAGGAAATACAGTGAGGGGGGGAAGAGGTGCTGGTGGCGCACAATTGAGCATCACACATCCAAACCAAATATTTTTGCAGGCTGGCTAGCTTGTCACTAAACAAGCTCCATCGAGTTAGCTCGCTGCTAGTCTTAGTGTGAGACCGAGAATGTTGAATTGTTCAAGTAAAACGAAACCTGTTTGTACCAACACTCGAGTAATGAAGCTCTACAAGTGTTACACTGTGTTCTCTGGCACAATAGCCACATATTTGGTCCTTGGGGGCTCTATTGAGCCAGTTGGGCTCAAATTGCAGACTTGTTCCCATGTAATTGCATCTGTGGGAGAATCTTAAAAGCGCAGGAGCTTTTCACAGGCTTATATCGGCATTTGCAATCAGCCTGATGATACATAAAGTGCTGCGTCTTTGAGATAACAGAACAAAAGACATGTAAAGACATATAATGCAAATTTCTAGGGGCATAATGTTTTTGGGTTACTACTAGAAGTTACTACTAGCTCCTGTACTTTTGAGTCTCTCCTGATTGGTCAGCTCACACACGCCTGACCCAGGACGGTTAACAACAAAAAGCAGCTGTGCTAAATCAATTCTTACGTGCCAGACTAGCCGCTCAGCATAAATTATGCAAATGTGTGACACTGTGACATAGTGTGATGTCGCAGAGTCACAGAATTAAAGGCGGGACTACTGACGAGGTGTTTAAGGGCAGTGTTTTCCGTGGAGAGAAGAGCTTCTGTCGGTGTGGACTTTGACCTTTTAACTTTTAAGATTTTTTTGCATGCTCAATAACCTATATGAAACACTAAAGGAAAAGGGAAAAGAGCACAATATGTCTCATTTAAAGGATATAAGAGTGTTGTTTTGTTGTTCTTGCTTTAATTTAGTCTAGTGAGATGCTTTTAAAGGGGCTTTAGTCCAAGAGGAAGCTCCTGCTGGCTTGCCGTGCAATCCCCCCGAACCCCTGCTGTGTTTTTACTAGACTCAATATGTTCTGTCAGTGAGCCAGAAGGCTCTTTTACAACCACTACACCTATTACAGCATGCTCGCTGACGGACTGCTGTTTACCATAGTCCACACATGGAGACGCCTCTTCACATAATGCACACGACTTTACACAAACTTTACTGTGGCGCATTTAAAACCTCCCTTTTAGTAGTCACAGAGAATAGAGCGTGTAGTACACATAAGGCTTTTATTGCATATCTTAAAGCGTTGTTCCAGGGCAGTGCGTGTCATGACACAGCTTTACAGCGCGGCATCTTATAATAGCTCATTGTCAGCCACAATAAAGTCATTAATGTAGCTTTTGGTCTGTAAATTCTTGACACTGCCCTTACGTTCTTTTAACGGACTTACATGACTTCAGAGCTGCTCTGCTTCTGGAAAACTTCCGCTGTGATCTGCAACATTTATGCAAGTTTTGTCATTTGCTTTTTTCTTCTTTTTTTTTTTTTTTTTTCCAAGTTGCTGTAGAGCTCCCGTCCAAAACCCTCTGTTACTATGGAAAAATACAGCTGCACGAATCTGAGCCCGGTGGTGCCACTCTGTTGTTGGTGCCATACGGGCTGAAGTCACAGTTGAAAAATTTGCTTGGCAGCCAAGAGGATGGATCGGAAACAGAACCTAACATCTTCTGTGAGTGACCCTGAGCAATCTCAGCAGAGCAGATCTCCAAACAGACTCATGCTGTAGCTATAAAGTTCCCTGCTTTTTAAATGAATAACGGGCACAAAATTATAAGGAATTGGTGTGTTTGTTTTTGCCACTGACACGATCAGATTGTTATCCTAAGCAGCAGAGATAAACCTATTTGCTCAACCAGCAACAACTGTTATATCACTCCTTTTGATGAAAGCAGTATTTTAACCTTGCAGAACAAAGGAGTTGTTGGTCTACTGACACCTTGATGAGTTTGTTTATTTGGGTTATGGTGCGCATTCAGTGCTTTAAATGGTGCAATATGTAAGAAATTTAGTTGAAAACAATGTTCAAAGCTCTGGTGCTATCGGTGTAAACACCAACACTCCCCTTAATACCACCTCCCAGTCTACATGCACTGCTAACTGAGATAAGAAGCTAACGGTAACAACCGTTAGCAGCAGTAATTGGTTACTCCGGTGACATGCTTCCATCTATTTGTTTTGATTTGTTTATTACCATATAGTAGTTTCACACATTAGCTGTCAATCCCGTGTTTAACACCAAATGACTCGTATATTTACACTTGGGCTCTGATTTTACGTACTTCAGGGCCTGAACGTTGTTAAAATCCTTTTTGTCGAACCAGAAACAGCCATTATATAACTTTATACCAGACTCCTTTGAGAAAAACAGGAGTTGCTGGTCTACCAATTGTCTTGATGAGTTAGTTAGTTTGAGTTTTTTTGTTCGCTGTCGACTCCTTGTATATCACCAAAGTCACAAACACCTAAACAAAACAGCCGTCAGGGGCAAGTAACTCCAGTGTTCTGCGTGGTAAAATTACTGTTTTTCTCAAAGGAGTCTGGTGACTTTGAACAAAGCGCTGTCACAGCTGTTTCTGGTTAAAGATAGAGGTTACTCTTTTACAAAACGTTTTGTTTCCTTTTAGTCATTTATGCCCAGGGTTAAACACAATGAATTTACAACTTCATGTGTCAACTTCAGTTTCAATTTATTTTGTCTGTTGCGTAAGTTGTTAGTGAAGGAAAAACTACAGTTCATCTCAAATACTTTCTTGTTTTCAAGACTCGTTCTATCCTTCTCTGTGGCTAACCTCAAACCCCCTCTGTACACAAAAACAAACCCAAAAAATAATTCCCAAATACAGTTGAACCTTCTTCCATAAACCCCCGCAGCCGCCACCACCAGCTCATTCCCTCCTGGCCCCTCTCTCGCTTAGCCGCTCTTTCCTTTTTCCGTACACTCTGTTCTCCCGCTCTGGGGTTTCTCCCATGGCCCCCTCTCCATCCATCCATCCATCCATCCATCCCCTCGGTCGCTGCAGTTATTCAACACAAAATGCCGTCTGTTGAAGACAATCCCGATGTAATCGTTGTCAGATGACATTTTCGGAGAGTCGGATGGAGGTGAAACAAAGAAAGTGGGGTTTAAAAGAAGGAGAAGAAAAAAAGTAGAGAGGAGGGAGTGGGGATGAAGCTGCAGAAAAAAAGAGGGAGAGAAGCAGATGGGGAGGCTCGAGAGGAAGGGAGGGGAAAGAGAAAGAGAGAAGTTGGAAACGGGAGAGAAAAAAGTTGGGGGTTGCCATGCCAACAGCCAGTGTAGCAAAATAAACAGTGTATGCGTTGCGTGCACTGCACCGTCACCCTCCACCTCACAGGCCGGCCCAGTGTTACCATGTGTGTGTTAACATGTTGGGTTTGACTCTTTTGTTCTGGGGGGCTCACACATTTACTGGCCCCTCGGAGGAAATGTTTGACACTCCCCAGGCCGTACAACAGGAAGTGCAAAGTAGTACATGTGTGTATATTTGTCTCGGTGTGTATGTGGGTGTGTGTGTGTCAGCAAAAAGAGCGAGACAACCCCGGCTGTTAAACACAAACACAGACATTAGGGTTGATTCAGTGTCCAGTTAAGGATTAACCCTTTCTTCCCATTCGTTGTGTCCCTCAGGGTTCGGAGGCGATGGAGGATTGTGTGCAGGGGGCGCTCTCATCGCTTTACCCTCCTTTCGAGAGCACGGCGCCACCCCTCCTCTCCCAGGTAGATCACACGAGCACGCACCTTTACTGCCGTCCTCATCTTTATAGCAAAATAAACAGCGTAGTATAAATAATGCAGATTCAATTAAATGATAAGGCGATGTCGGGGTATGCGGGGAGGGCGATGCAATGTGCAGATATCAAGGCTTTCCCCAGGATATAAACTTGCTGCTGGAAGCCAACAGAAACAAAATCCAGCCAGCTGGTCAATTACAGCCAAAGCCTCTTCCTCCACACTGAAGCTTGATGTGACTTGCTTTGCCAGAAATTGCACACACAACATTTAATTTAAGAATGAGCAATCAACAAGGCAAAGCTGCTCAGTCCATCACAAGTGCACTGTAGGAGTTTGCTCTGATATATACCACTTAAACTTTTCCTTTTTTTTTATTTTTGTTTCCCTAGAAGCCAAACTTCTAAGAGAACTTTGAGATAAGTCTTTTAGGCCGCTCTCTGTATGCACTTATGGGAGTTTGATCAGTCCTTTGTTCCAAGTTGCAGATTAGCTTCCAATCAAATGTTTTTTTCTTGCTGTGGAAAAAAACGCCGCTCGACAAAATAATACCAATAAAGTGAAGCGGCCTCAGTGATTTTCTTTGTTTGAATTTCTGATTACATGCTGTCTGGGTTGAGGGAATTCTTCCACTCTTGAGCAAATTAAACCCTTTCAGAATCCATTGTGTACGCTCAAAAATGCATGGAGATCTCGCCCGAAACAAAGGCTGCTCTCATTTCGTGAGAAGCTGATATTCTGAAGATGATTTTTTTTTTTTCCCCCCCCAGACAGGAGAGTCTTTGGTATCTTGTGCATCTAATCATCTAATGCACCATACACAACTGCTTTGACTCCAGTGTTTTTTTTTCCCCCACTTTTTGGCATATTTGTCATCCAGGTCTTCTCAGTCCTGGAGTCGACCTATCAGCACGACAGTCTTCGGTACCTCCTGGACTACTTCGTTCCTGCCAAGCACCTCCTGCACAAACTCCAGCAGCACGCCTGCGTGAGTCCCAAAATGCAAACACTGTGGACGAGAACACACACGTAGCTCTATAATGAGAAGCAGAATCAGCTGTCGAAATGCAAGAAGTATAATGTGAGAAATCTGAGTCAACCGTTTGAGTCCTTCGTTGAAAATGGTCATCATGTCATTGTGAAGTGTGTTTGTTGGCGGAGCTGTTTTAACCAGTCCAGACCTAAAGGGGATGTCTGAGCGAAGTCTTAGGTCTCAGATATGAAAGTCTTCAGTCAAGTCTAAGCACAAATCTTGTGCCTACAACTCTAAAGGGCAGTCTGAGTGACGTTATTAGTTTTCATTTGGATTCACTTGTTTTTAGGTCTTTCGAGTCAGCTAAGATGAGTCTTAAGTCAAGTTTCAAGTTCTAAAAGACACGTCAAGTCTTTAACATCGTAACGTAAGTTTCAAGTCAAGTCTCAATTGCAAGTGAGTTCATAAATCTTCCCACAAGTACTCACATTTGGATCATTATTGGGAACTGAAAACATCAAATCTTATATGTTTTGCTCGTGACTCTCAAGTCCGTATTTGTGTGCCATCTGTCTGAATAGCAAGTCTTCAGCTGACACACGCAGTACCCTGTGATATGGAGACACCAAGTGGAAAGTTCAAGGCATTTATAATTTGACACATGTGTGGACCTATACCTCTTCCTTACCACACTGTGGAGGGTCGAGTCCTCTCTAAAACTCTAGATGGCCGATAAAATTAGTGAAAGTGTCTGGTGAAATTTGAGATTTACCAGCTGCTGTCTGTCCGGCGGACAAACGAGGTCCTTTCCTGCTTTGGAAGCTCCACTGAGTTGATAAAGACGAATGAATAACGGTGAAAAGAAGCGTGACTCCCACGTAAACAAAGGAGATGCATGGAGATAGCATGATATAGGATACTCTGTGCAAACAAGCAACTTCCGCTATGTGTCCAGGCAATCTCTTGTATACTTGTGAGGACCCGTATTGCCGTAATGAGTTTCCTAGCCCCTTACTCTAACCTTAAACCAAATCTTAACTTTAAAAACGGCCCTTTAATGTAGTAAAGACTGGCATAAATGTCCTCACTTTCCAAAATGTCCTTACTCTGAGGCATAAAACTCTCAGTCCTCACTATGTAACAAGTACAAACACATACACACACACACACACACATGCATGCAGAAAGAGAGAGAGAGAGAGATAAACAACACACACTGTTTAGCACAAGCTTGGAGGCTAACAACTGTCTCATATTTCCCTACACAGTTTTCCTAGACTCAAACCCACACACACACACACACACACACACACACTGCACAGGCATTGTGCGCAAACTATGTTTTCATTGTCGCTCGGTGGAGCTGCCTGGGACGGGAGTTAGACTGTGAGTCATGACAATAATTCCTTCCATATG
>OMLP01010233.1:1465-14583 GCA_900302685.1 Spondyliosoma cantharus | reverse complement strand
CCCCCCCCCCCTCCCTCCCTCCTCCCTCCCACTCTCTCCCCTTCCTTTCTTTCTCTCTCACTTTCATCCACTTTTAATGTGTGACACTTTGATACTGAACATCCTATTTCCCGTGTTCTGGTCGATTGGCTTTACATGCAGATGGGTTGGCAATTTGCATAGACTCAAAGGTCTCCCTTCTCTCCTGATGCTTTCTGACAACGGAGTGTCTATTCATCCTCTGTGTTAAGCATCCCCTCCTAGGACATCGCCTGAATTGCTGTCTCATGCTGCTTCAAGTCTCGTTTTACACTGCAGGAACTGCTGAGGAATTGGATTAGGAACATATTCCTTTAGAGAGAGAAAGCATCACACACACACCGAGGCGGGCCCCCATCTGAAATGGATCGTTCGCTCCGATATCAAAGCTCGTCACATGTTGTTGTACAAAGTCGCACCAAGCGATCTTAAGTCATGCTGAGTCCATTTCACAAACACTGCTAGCTGTTCTCTTATAGCTTAAAGTCTCACCTGGGAGATATTGAGCGAAAACACTGGAGTGCATCAGCAGAGAAGCAAGGAGTCATGGACCTAATGCAGAGGAGAAAACTCTGATCACCCCGGTTCTTCTCTTCCTCACATCGCCTTAAGTGGCTGAGGTGATCATACTTCGACCAGCCGGCCTAAAATCTGCCTTTGGAGAACCGATTAAGTTTAAATGGGCACAGGAGGGGAAAAAATAATAACCACCTTTTTTTTTCTACTCCTGTTTCCTCCACTTTGACTCAAATGACTCAAAAGTTGCCGTATCACAATTTTCAAGAATGTTTTGTGTGCAGTTTTTTGTCGATTTCAAACAGACGCTGATTCAAAAGCACAGCAGTGTGAAATTAAAAAGAAATAAGATATTCATAAACATGCAGCTGAGGATCACACAAAGAAAAGCATTTTAGTCCAGATACTTTTAGGCCCCTAGTCAACACCGGCTTCCTCCCACCGTGTCACCCAAGATGTCTTTTTCTGACTCAGTCTTCCGGGTCAAAATGAAAACATTTTGAAATTCATAAGGATGACAAATAAATCTGGAGTTTTGATACACAGGGAAGGCAGCGGGAAGGAAGTGGTGTGATGACTACAGAAGAAAGAAGAGTGGATACAGTAGTGAAGCCAAAACAGACGTGAAGGATGAAGCCGGCGAATGAGAGTGATGGAGTGACAAGTGAAAGAGGATGAAGATGAAACTGTGGAAGACGATGGAGCAGCAGGACGAAGGTAATAAACCTTGGAGAGACATCATCCAAACGTCACAAACAATTCAGGGTCCCTGCGTGCCTGTCCTGTTACCAGAAGCAGGGGTGGAAGAAGTGTTCAGATCTTTTTACCACGTTCGCAGCTGCAGTTGCAGACAGTTGAGCCGGAGCTGGTTTCAAATACTTTACATCAATCTTTACGTCTTTGTTATTAAAAATACCCTGTCTCGTATTTAATGAAATACCTGTTTGGGCCTTGAACAGAAATCATACTGGATGTTTGGGAAGGAAATCACTCTTTGGTGGAATTCCTGACGTGTCATAGACATCTCTGTGCTTGTTTTGTTGGCCTGTGGGATCCAGTTGGATGTCGGATGTCAGATGTCATCGTCACATTCCTGCAACGTTTCCAGACCTCAAAGAGTAAGGGGATATTACTTGGCGGACTTTAGGGGGAACACTCAGGATGTTCTGGAAACATTTAGAGGACCATTACTAAACGTTCCTTCTAGGGTTCCACATGACGTTTACCTGAATAGTTATCAGAACCTTTGGTAACATTACAGGAACCACTAAGAAACAAAACTATAGGCTAATGTTTTTGGTCCTATTTAGTTCCTTTTATCACATTCCCAGAATGATACCAGAGGTCAAAGGACAGGGGCGGATGGTGTCTGGCCGACTATCAGGGAACATTTAGAACATTCGGAACATTCTGGGAACATTTAAAGGATCAATATCATAAGGTCTTTACATTATGATCCCCAAATATTTTAAGAGCCTTTACTAATTAGGTAACCATCCTATAATTTTCTCCTTTTGGTCCTATTTAGGTGATTTTGATCACATTCCCAGAACGTTAACAGAAGTCAAAAGGAAAAGGGGAATGTTATTTTGCGAACTTTCTGGAAACATTCTGGGAACATTTACTGGATTATTACTTTAAGGTCTCTACACAACAGTCCCTGAATGTCATAAGATCCCTATTTAGGTCTTTTTCATCACATTCTCAGAATGTTACCAAAGGTCAAAGGACAAAGGGAACATTTAGGATGTTCAGAGAAACTTTAAGCTCTAGCTCTACAGCACTATGTTCCCTGAAAGAACCTTCAAGGAATCAACCTGTTATTTTCTGTTGGGTCTTTGCATCACCTTCACAGAACGTTTACAGAACTTTTTAGTCACATTAGCTACGTGAACTTTTGGAGGAGACCAAAATGTGATCTGGAAATACCATCAAAAACACGTTAGAGAGCACTAAAGTATAAATCTACCATGGATTCTGTGCACACCGTAGCATACTGTAGGTTGATGTAACATTAAAAGACATTTCACCAGTATGATAAACACTAGAAGGCAACTCATTAGAAACAAGTTTAGAAACTTTATTAATTTATTAAACACCACATTATTTGTGGGAGTAGGACAAAGTCTGAGCAACAAAGTGAGCCTCAGACACAGTCGGTCTGCAGGAATCTAATTTTCCTCCGCACAAATATCATCATTCCAGACAATGTCCCGGTGTTTTTACCGCCCCGCCGAAAACCACACACCATTACATTTGCGCCGTGATTATGAAGCCTCTGTTCATCGCCTCTTTTATTACTGTTATTATTAATAAATCAAGCAAGCCGTGAAGCCCGGACAGATAAGTCAGGGTGGTTCTGGAAGGGGGTGGTGCTGGAGGTGGTAATTGCTGGTGTAACAGTGTGTGCAACCCCGCGGTGGCCTCGTAAGCGACCCGCTTTATTAGATCGGCCGGTATCGATCCTCTCTGCGCGGCGCTGACTAATCTCCAGGCGGGGAGAGAGAGAGAGAGAGAGAGAGAGGGAGAGAGAGGGGGAGAGAGGGGGGGGATCGATGAGCCTGGATTCAATCATGTCTGGAAACAGAGGAGGTAATTTTTTTTTGTAATCACGGGTGCTAAATGGGAAAAAAAAAAAAAAAAAGTGAGAACAACGCGCCCGTGAGGTGCGCAGGGAGAACTGCACCATCAGGGGTGGAGGGAGACGCTCAGTTGAAAACACGCTGCTGTGAGTCTGTGATTATGGATATTCAGCGTGAGACACGCAATCGATACGAGCCTGCTGGTTGACCTTCACTATCGCACTCAAACCTGATTTTCTCTCACCTCGACAGAAAAAAAAAAACGCTTTGCACATTGTTTGCTAATGCGTTGTGATACAGGCTTGTCTTTTACCGGCCAGATTGTTTCTTATTGGATTTAGAAACAAGACAAATGGATTCACGAATAAGATAAATCAAGAGGCAATATCGAAAAGCCCCTGCTCGCTGCCATCTGTATGCCAGACTCGCTCTTAAAATAGCAACATGACAATGGGAAAAGATGACACGGATTGATGTTTTATTCAACAGCACAGAGAGCCATTACTTTAGACGCACACGTATACACAAATAACACACGCAGAGGCTTTCTTTCATCTCTCTCTCTACAGATATTCACATGTAGACTTGATAAAAAAAAAAAAATGTCTGTGTTGTTTTCCAGAGTTATTTGTGCGTAAGGAGGGGCGGTGATCTGAAAGTCTCTTTATCAGCAACAGGTGATGCAGTGAGAAGCAAGACTGCATCAGGCGCGGGAGTTTCTCTCCTCTTCTTCGTTCTCCAGGAGGTAGGCCGGCCTGTATCTCGTCACCCCTCTCGCGTCTACCATCTGAAGGGCCGTGTTCCGACAGGTGTTGTCCATGCTGCCCAGTGAAGTGTACCTGTGGGTCGATAGAGACGTTTCACACCAAGAATTCGCTACTTCAGCTGTGGAGTGTACAGAATGTGGAGGAGATTGAGTTATTCTTACCCTTTATCGTAGAGAATACAGTAGGGCACGTATAACGTCCTCAAGAACGACCAGATGTCGTGATACGTCCAGTCCTGTAGTGTTGAGAGACAAATTTAACTGGTTTGTGACGGATTTATGATTACCTTAATCTACGGGAACCAGTCTTCATCGGATTCCTTTGAGATGCACACACATAAATGACCATACAATGAGGTCAACTGCTCAGCATCTGCCTGCATGCATCACATGCCACATTGCGGCTGTCACAGTGCGACCTGAGCCTTTTCTAACACATTAACAAATCTACAATAAACCAGGTGACTTCTATCATGTGAAGCTTTTAATGTTTGTTGAATTTTAATATTTGTTGACAATGTGTCACACAGTTCTTGACTCACATCAACAATTTGCTTTGCAGTTAAATTGGAATTGTATCGCTCAGGTGTACCTGCTATTTGTGTGTGAGAGAGAGAGCGGCAAAATATTGGGTACAAAATATTCATAACATCATTTAAAGCTTCACTAATGCAGTATTATTTCAGGGCTGTTGGCATGCGTTTAACTGTGCAGGTGTTAAGATATTTCGTTCACACTCCTGTAGATCTGCACTATGGAACTTCAGTCAAGATGACAAATAACATTAAGTGTAACAAGAGGAAATTGCATGGCTGGAGCAGTGAGAACAGATTTGTATTACCAGTCAAAAGGCAGTTTCTTTCACAGTCACTAGTCAGTGTGGGGGAACTGAAAGACTGCTTGGTTGTTGTTTCTATAATTAATGACTGCAGGTGCTCTTAAGATAAAAAAAAAAAAAAACAGGTGAGGTAAACCTCGATGTAGAACTGATACAGGAGTTGAACGTGTTTTTTTTTTTGGTTTACTACGAATTAAGTGATTGTTGATTGTAAGGTCATTGTGACATTGTGCTTTGTAACCAAAAGATTGAAAAAAAAAATAAAATATAATAATAATACAGTAAAAAGAGAACAAAGAGGTAATGCAAACGAATATATATGTAAGTTGCGTGTCTCACTAGCAACGGGTTGACTCTCATGTAGTCTGGCCAGCCGGGGTCAGTGGGACACATGGAGGTGAGTGTGTGCGAGTAGGGATCGCTCCTCCTGGTCCCCATCAGGACGGCCTTCAGCTCCGGCCTCCTCTCCTGCACCTCGCACAGCGCCTGCCGTATACTGCCCTCCACAGAGAAAATCTCCAGGTCATACCTGTGGGAGACATGTCGCCAAATAATGAGCTTAGGACCGGGACAAGAGACAAGATGAAATAGAAGCACAACTACCTTGGCTGCTAAAACCTGTTAAGTATTAAAATATAAAAAATAAATCTCCAAAAAATGATGAGCTGAAACGTGTCTATTAACAGTATGCAGCATGGTTCACCTTTTTATTGTGTCCTGAAGGAATCTCTCCATTTCTGGGAACGGAGAGACAATACGGATATACAGAGCTTTCAACCTGTCTTTGCCATCTGGACACCGCCTGAGAGTGACAGGAGAGAGACAGAGAAAGAGACTGAAATGGATTATAAAAAAAATAAAGATAAATAAGTTAAATACAGGTCAAGAAAATTCCAAACATCAGTCTGTGTTGTCCAGGATCTTTCTCTAGCTGCTCCTGAACTCAATTTCTTCTTCTGCTGCTGCTTCTCACTGTGACGCCCCGCTGTGCAGAAGTGGCATCATTATGTTTTTAATTTAAGCCTCCGTTTCATCTTTTCTCTCTCAGGTCATTTTGTTTTGTCCTGATTAAATCATTCCTACCTCAAAACGTTCTAATTGTCTCAATCAGAGTCCTCTCCCCTCCTGTTACCGTTTCAGTGCTGCGTAGTAGAGATGCAGCAGCGCCGTGCAGTCCTTGCCCCCGTTGAAGCCGACGCAGATTTGCTCCGTCGAATACTGATCCAGCGCAGCCTCTATCGTCTTCAGTGCAGACATAACTTTCTCACCCAGCGGTGTGCCTGTGGCAAAATGAAATCCACAGCGAGAGGTCATTTTACACTGAACGTGGTTACATTTTGTTAGTCATGATATAAATTATGCCTCCTTCTGATGTCAAATTCAGAGTAAAAATATCTGCTTGTTCTTGGTCTTATTTTATTGATGTTTGATTCCTTTCTCAGTCTCATGCCAGTTATATTCTGTTTTTACTATCTACTATGATTTTATGGTATATAATTACTTTTATCTTTTTGCTTCCTTTATAGGTCCCAATGCCTGCGTTTAGTAGAGTTCTCTGCAATATTCACTTTATATTGACTTGACATAGTTTAACTTTTATCTTCCACCACCTTCTGTCTTCCCCTCACCGCTGTTAGCCAGAGTGTACACCTCAGCAGTGGCGATGGACACCGGGTCAGTCACCAAGGGCACCACGCTCCCCTTGGGCAACTCGTCTAGCAGCTGTGCCCGGGCTTTGTCCACCTCCCCCTGGCTATCTGAGTCCAGGACCAGCCTGACTCTGTGATAGTTGCTCAACCAGTCAGGGTAGGAGCCAAGAGCCACCTTCCGGCCCCAGCAAGCTTGAAGTTTGGTCAGCACAGGGGCAATCTCTGCTTCATCAGCATCCACAAACACCTAATGCAAAGGTTATTTGGTTAGCTCACTCGTACTATCAAAACACAGCATTAAGATGGATTTAAAATGATAGTTAAGGTCGTAGTACTACCTCACGAGAATGAAATGTGGTCCCAGATCCAGCAAAGAGGTGCTCCAGCCCATTGAAGGCCCTCTCCATCAGAGAAGGGATCCCAGGAAAGATGAATACGTTACGCACACTGACCTGAGTGGAGCAGATAAACACATCATATACAGAAAGAGTATATGGGCCCTAAAGTGTTCACCTAAACCTACAGGTTTGATGGTTCTCTGTGGATTTCTGTTTCAGGTACAACAACTAATACTTCTAATAACATGCGTTTTAAGGTAGTTAAAACATTTTTATTTTTGGGTGAACTTCTCCAAAAAAGCCTGACTGTCCTTGTTACTACACCATTTTATAACCTGTCAACACGTCTAACTTCTGTTTAATATGTCTATAAAGTCATATTGATATAAACTTGGCATTGTGCCAATTTGTCTGTCAGTTGCTGTACAGCTATTTTATTCTACTTGAAAGATGTGATTTCTCTTTAGATTTGAACAGTGTGGTCAATTGTTTTCTGTCTGATCTGATTACTTCAGTCTGTGTCAGACTCAGGGAGGGCAGGGCCCCTTGTGAATCACGTTCTGAGTGTGTTATGGTAAAGTTACATTATGTTTAGGATAGCCTACTGTTTTAATAAATAGAGTCAATACACATATTCATGTGCTGTGGCTACGTTATTTAATTACTGGCACTAAAGACTTATTTTAATTCTAGGTAAATACATGTTTGTGTGATGTAAATCTTTACTTGAAACTGTTCAGTATAAATATAATCATGAGTACTCAGATGTTAACAATATAGGAATCTGATCTTTATTAAGGAGAAATATGTTGTGTTTGAACTTCTCACAAACTGCTGCACAAATACTTGCAGATGTGAACTCCTTACTCTGCTGTTTCCTGCAAATGTTCAATGTAATCATTTTGCCCACTAGGAGCTTCGGCTTTTCATTCCTGCTGTACCTGGTTAGCAGTCGATGTTGCAATCTGTCTTCTAAAATAACCCCAGAACAGGATGGAACAGACAGAACATTATGTGACTGTGAGAGGAACATCTACCTGAGAGTTGTGTTAGCTAAACAAGTTTTATTCGTCCCAAAAAGCCTACTGAAATGGTAATACACAGCACAGCAGATATTTGGGACATCAATTTTGACAAAGACTGCAGGGAGTCAGTGAGTAGGTGGAGTGTGCTCATCTTTTATGATGTTTGTATAATTAGATTTTTTACAACAACATGGATCCACAGCTTTTAACAACTGCAGCTTGATGAAGGAACAAAGTTAATCTCCATCAATCCTGTGTTCACTCACCAGTGGGTAGCGGAGCAGTTGTCCGCTCTGAGGGTCAGTTCCATAGTTGAGTTTGGCTGAGCGAGGCACCATGGCCAGCTTCATAGCAGCACAGTTCTTATCCGCCACCCCAAAGAATTCCTCGACCAGCCGGGAGAGCTCAGGGTGGGGATGTAACTCCTCCTGGAATGCCATGGCGATGCTCTCAAAGGTGACGTCGTCATGGGTGGGGCCTATGCCGCCTGAGGTGATAAGGTGTGTGTACTGAGGTGAAAGGAGGGCCACCTCTTTGGCAATGACCTCCTGTACATCTGGTATGACCGTTATGCGCTGCACCGACACTCCAAGCTTCCTTAGTGCTCGTGTCAGAAAGGCACTATTGGTGTCCAACGTGTGACCCTGGGAGACGAAGAACAAGAAGAGACACTAGTTTTAGTTTCAATTTTGTATTTCCACCTCAGTTGAATGTTACAGTCAAGGACTTATCAATGGCTCCAGGGTCTTGCTTGATGAAATTTCAATGTCTCACAGTGAGCATGTTTTGAGGGCCAGACATAGCATTGGACAAAACCAAAGACTTTATGTTTAAATCATGACCATGTCAAGCAAAGAAATAATGGTGAATTTGTCATTTTAAAACTGAGCACTGGTGCCACGTCAAATACCATCACAGGATTTTCCTGAGGCGATCCAGAGAGCTGAGGCATACTGATGAATTAGGGTGGTATGTTAGAATGTATATATTCATAAAATGATACAGATTTTCATTTTTTAAAATCCTCAAAAGATTTGTTTGATCAGGGATTGTCAGTGGGATTATATGAATCACACAAATACAGATCAAAAGTCTAACAAACCACAAGTGTCTATCATGTCTTAATCACCTTGAGTATCTCATCTCCAATAATGAGAATGGCTGCAGTGGGGGCATCCCCGTTGGCTGCAGAGGACGGATTGGAGCCCTGGTGGAGTGTGGACATGTTTGCTTCACAGAGTTGAGCCGCCAGTCTCCTCACACGCACCACTCCTCTACTCAGCATGGGAATAGCACGGCTAGAAGACAAAAGAAAAATGCTATTCACACCATTCACAAAGTATTTGGACATCTGAACTGCATATAATACATCTGTTCAGTAGGGCTGAACAGTAACAGTTGCCCGATTACCATTAGAACATTTTTGAGAAATTGACAACCAATTCTTTGCCTTTGGTTGTCATCAGTGGCAAACATTGTTTTACTTAGAAAAAACAAGGACAGCAAACAACAAAACATGACACCCGAAAATAAATAAATTTTTAAAAATTGTTGTATGACTGATATTTCAATATTGTCTATTGTGCCAAGGCTGCATGAAGCGTGCCTACAGGTGACTAACTCATCCACATTACAAACAAATGTGCAATTTAGATTCATCTGACAAAGAACCAGATTCCTCTGAACAAAAACAAAAAGACATTTGGACATTTGTGAAGGCTTTGAAGGCAGGGAGGAATTATCACTGGATCTGAAATTATACAGCAAAGCATGTACAACATAAACCTCCATAAGTTACTCACCAGGTTTACTAGCTTAAGGGAGCTCATCCTCAGAACTACAGGGCTAGACGAGCTACAAAATCATTTTGTTTAGTTACTGTAATAAAGATAATAATAAAAAAAAAAAATCATGTCACATTTTGACATATAACAGCATAGTATCTTAAGTATCCAAAATATAAGGTGACTAAAAGTGGCAACTGTATTATTTTCTGTTTCGGCAACAGTTTGATATCAATAACGAGCAAATTCACAATTTTCCCTTGTCAAAGGCAACTCTATCATTATACATAGCAAAATACAAAGCTTCCTACATTTTAGCGTTTTTTTCTCGATATACATTCTGTCGCTTCTCGGGTGATGTAATATGCTTGTGAGGATCTCTAAAGTTCAATTTGAATCTTACATCAACATGAATAATCCATGTGGAGTATCCCAAATGTTTCACTCCAGTTCAGGCCCTCTTCTTCATAACTGGTCTTGGAAGAGAGACAAGAAACAACAGATAAGAGAGACGGAGAAAACAATAAAGGGGAAAGAAGAATGAATCATGACAGGCAGGCTAAAATATGTCAAATAAGAAGTTGACAGAAGTAATGATGAGTTGTATTAAAGATAAATAGGCTTGAGGTTGATTACAATTCATTTTCATATATGGGAAAAAATATTCTATTTTTCACCCATCATCAATGACATTGATACACCTTATGACAGCCAAGCTGTAAGCTGTTGACATTGCTCTATATGTGAGCTGGAGAATCAGACAGTGCTTAAACATGCTGATAGAAGGGCAGAAATTATTTTGTATGAACAAGCAGGGACGTAACTTTTCAAGACATGAGAGGAGCTGAGAGGATTTAGAAAGAGGACCAAAGGTTTAATGGACAACTGCCAACTGAGTACAGCGGTCAACGGAGGCGACGTTCGCATACAGGCACTGTCAGTAGAGGACATCATGTTCATGCACTGCTAGTTCCAGCTGTTTCTGTGTGTTAACATTTAGCCTTCACGTCGGGTGTATTCTAGGAAAGCACAGATAAGAGTTTGCTACTGTCCTCACTAGACAGCACGTTCTCAATTGCGCAACGCTATACGTTAACGTTAAATAACGTAACGAAATAGAAAATGATCCTCATGCGCATTCGTTAACCTTCATAGATATTTCTAAAGATGGATTAATATAGTCGACAGCGTAAAGTGGCTACTTCAATGACAACTATTAACTAGCAGTTAAACTGGCACTTCTCCTTGCTAGCTTACTTAAACCATTGTTGGGGGCATTAGCAAACAAACAAGCCATAGCATTCAAGTAAGTAACACTTACATAGCGGCTTATGTTCTGGATATAATGCCGAATTATCTCCACTACAATATACAGTGGTGAAAAACGCAATGTACTCTTTATATAATTTCGAAACCAAACTCCTCAAACCCGAGGAAACTTACTCCAGAGCCGCATATGTCCACGCTAAGTATGTATCCGACGGTAAACGACATGTCATTCAAAAGACATGTCGTTAGGCGTCCAATCACAAATGAGAAAAGGTTTCCGGGAGAGGTCCGACAGCCAATCACGTTCACGGAGGGTGGGTCGTTAGTGTCTGCCTTTTTATATACACGGAAGTAACAGAGGGGACTGAGCTACGATAAACAAAGACAGTGCGGAGAAATATGTCGTTTAGCCAACATAAATACGATAGATGCTCATCTAATGGTACCGACTGGTCGTCTATCTGCGAGTTGGCTCTTTACACCATCTCCACTCGGGCAGCATAATGCTAAAAGCTGCAGAGACACGACTTCTTCGCTTCAGCCCAAGAGGTACCGAGGTGACTGGCTGTAAGTGGTCTGCCTCTGCTGGCTGGAGGAATCGATAACCGATGTTTGACCCCAAATCACCGCTGACTCAACTGCTGCTGCTCTTTAGTGTTCTTGCCTATGGGTGGCGCAAATGCAACCGGGTTCTGTTAACTTCTGAGGTTGGTGTTATCAATGCCAAGAAACTCATTGCACTCAGAAAGCTCCAAACCAAACTGTCCATTCAAGCAATTATTATTAGGCTGCCTGAATATTTAAGCGTAATATAAAAATTCCATTATGTTCACCTTATTATTAGATGTTTTTTCTTAAAGAAATGTTATTCACAAGAGAAAGATCTTCATTGATTGATTTATTTTTGAATGCCTAAACAAACTAAATAAACAAACTCTTTGTTTTCATGAGTGAATAAACTGAATAAACAAACTGACCTTAAAGGACAACACGGTTTCATACTGTTTTACTTTGTTTATGTGGCGGACCCTGCCACCTCTCTAGCTTCAAACAGTGTTCTGTTGAACTTAGATTCCTCTGAGAACAGCTTGTTTATTCAGTTATGGAAAACATAAATATATCTGAGTTTGTTCCAAAACAACATAGTGTCCCTTTAAATACTGCAGATGCATCAGCAAATAAAGTTATATGGAGACCCTTTCCTGCCAGGAAATGGAAGAAAGTTAAGATAAATGAGATAATAGGATAAAACGTACGCATTGTAAAAAGGATTTATGAGATATTGTGTCAATATATTTAATAGTTTTGACTCATAAGTTTTACTTAACATAAGTATTTTTATCTTTGTTATTTCCATTTTATTATTTAGGGTATGGTTTTCGTATGGTTTTCTGTACACTGCAATACAGTTCAACAGTATCACAACATTTCATGCTACAGTTGAATCTGTACACACCTCTCTAAAACAGTTTCATCAAAAACGGAACAAGATAACCTTTATGATTTTTTGCAGGACTGTCAGGCTACATTACTTTTAGCTCGGTGTACCTAATAAACTGGCAGCTGATTGTTGCTGTATGCTTTGCAAATAGCCCAAGAATTAAAAATGTACATTTTTATAAGGGATAGATGATTATCAGCCCCATCCAATTATTAGGGCCAGTATCTGTGATTGTTATGTCAGATTGCCGATAATATAAATTGGTTTAAAAATGTGCTACTTTAGCTCTGATGCAGCATCCTCTCACACAATGTCCAGCCCACGACACTAACTGATTGATAACACGTCACAATTAACAGCCTGTAAAGAGCCAAAGTCACTAACCTAGATGATAGTTTACTTTCATTACGATAAAGTGTGACTGTCTTGACTTGAGATTATCTTTTAAATTGACAAACATCATATTTATGTATCATATCATAGTTTTTTTCTGAAATAAGGTCCAATGAGGAAGGGGCATGACTTTGGCCCTCTTTAAACGCTGAATAATCAGAATCTGTAAAGTAACTAGTCACTAAATTTGTCAAATTAATGTAGTGGAGAGGAAGTATGAAGTAGAAGATAAAGGAAAATACTCATGTAAAATACCTCAACATTCAGCACTTGAGTAAATTGTACTTAAGTTTATTCATCACTGGTTGTTTGAAATGTTGTGTTGTAGATTTTTATTTTCCAAATCACTCCACAATATCGTTTCTTAGTCTCCTTGATCTCTAATAATATGTATTAGTAGCAGTCCTGAAAAAGCCATATTGGTCGACCCCTAATAACATAATAATAAATCAATATATAGGCCCAATAACAGCATCAGAGGAACAATACAGGACTGCTG
>OMLP01010232.1:5329-15505 GCA_900302685.1 Spondyliosoma cantharus | reverse complement strand
GTCCTAAAGCCGGGAAGGCGACTTTGGAAGTAGTCTCGTTGATCTGTTGTTGTGAAAGTGAGAAAACACTCTGGAAACAGTTCAAAATTGAGCATAATTTCATCTGTAAGGTTTAAACGTAGTCTATAACGGTGATCGGCATGTTATTAAGGAGCCATTTTCTCAGACAGATTCTCGATTTTTATTTATTTTACCAGGACGCCGTGACCTTTGAGTGCACATTATGTAATTTAAAAGTATAACTGGCTGGTATTTACGATGCGGACCGGCAACGTTATAAATAATTGTATTACATTATGCATTTTCAGCATCCTCTCAACAAAACGGATCGCGGTCCTGGTAATACTCGCTGCATATTTGATAGTTTAGCCTCGAGACGGACCAAATATCAACCTGGTCCGTTATCAATATTTCAGTTTGTTGGGGCTACGTAGCTTTTAAAAATGCAGCACGCTCTCTCCGTCTGCAGTCACCACTCTGCGCTCTACCCTCGACGTCCTAAACATAACTCTTATTTAATTGGTTACACAGTCGCAGGTAAACGGCCCCTCAACACTGAATAATCTGATAATTGCAAAGTTGTCAAACAAGTGTAGAGGATTGTAAGTATACAGCAGGAGAAAAGAGCCTGGCTCGCCTTTTTTCATGTTTTACTGCGAATGATTATCGGCTCTCTCGTCTCCTTGATCATTAATCATACCGCATCGGTCGATCCCTAGTTTGCATTTCAGCTCCATTTGTAAATCGAGGCAGCTCCGTAATGTCTCGTGCTGGAGCTGCAGCCGTCGCGCTTCACTGTAATCGGCTTTTCAGCTGCTAAATAGTCGCTGAAGGTGCTCATGTGCAGCTGCAGTAGACGAGTTGAAGGCTTTATTGTGTCGCAGCGTGGAATTAAGGATGTGTAATGTGCTTTATGGAGACCGATCAACAGAAAACATCACATCTGATGACTTGAAATGCATCTCGAACAATTCTACAGAGTTGGAACGAGGATTTTCTGTATGTTCAGGTGCCGAAAGGAAGCGAGAACGCCGCAAGGGTTGTTTTTTTTTTTCTCGGGCGCCTCTATGGAAATCGTGCACCGTACGTCTCAGTTGACGTCGCGCAGCGGCTGGAAAAACAGAGGCAGTCAGCAGCCGAGGGTGAGACGCTCGAACTGTGCGCAGCAGCAGCAAATAGCTCGATAAATAAAGCGAGTTTCAGTTTCTCGTACTGTACCAGAACTCAACCCTTTGCTCTCGCTGAACTTTGCGCCGTACTCTGCTGTGTGGGAGTGCTTGGAAGAAATAAGCTGATGAAAGCGTCAGCAAGAGCCCGCAGGCTGCTCCCTGGGACGAGCAAATTCTTTGGAAAACACAAAATTATGGTTATGAAGGAGTAACTCGCACAAACTTCTCCCCGCTGACTCCAACACTCCCCCCTCTGCTTCCCTTTTAACTTTATCTCTCCTCTTTCACTGTTGTTCTTCTTTATTTCCCTAACACTCCCATCTTACACGACGGCCCCGCGGTCGCAGTGTTTTTTTTTTTTAATCTTTATTATCTGTCTGCTGCGCCTCCAGCCGAGCACTGTATTACATTCTGGAGGCTCGGAATAATACTCGTGAAGGACTCGGTAGTTGTTCTTCGCGGTCGCGCTCGCTGCAGAGAGATTTGGATGTTTGTTGTTGAACTGTAAAACGTTTGGATGAGGCTTTTTTTGGCCACTCGTGTTCTCTGGACCGACGCGAGGGCGAGTAACGAACGTCAGAAACAGTTATTTCGCGGCGAGCTCCCCTCAAAGTCACACGTCATGGATCGAAGTGGCTTTCTCTATCAAAGTATATGAGCGGCAGGACTGATTAATAATAGATGTGCGGATTATGTTGCAGCTCCAAATGGATTCACTGTATTTTAACTAACTCGCGCACGCACGGGTTCATCTGAAGTGTTATTTTTCGATCATCCGTAAATCTCTAAAACAGACCCTCTCCTCCTAGTTTGGAACAATTTGAAATTGCTTTTAAAGACGATTTACTTTCTCTCGTTACAAGTTTGGGACAGAAACTTGCCATCTAATGAATTTATCGACGACTTTTTAATTACTGTCATGGCTTTATTCAACAGGTTTGTCGTTAACCTTTCAAATTAGTCAGAAAAACCTCAGTGCCTTAGGTTGGTGTAACTGTACAAGTCTGATAATATAATACTGACTTCTGGTCATTTTATGCTGCCCTGTACAAATTCCTCTAATGGAGAAAGCTGCAGTCGTGTGCCGCATTCAAGACAACTTGGAACATTTATAACTAATATATAAAGTCGCGGCTCCAGCTTACAAGCTCGCGACACATCCATCTCCCCTCAGGATCGTGTTGGGTTGTACTCGCAGACGGCAGTATCGGTTGTCGTTATAAGGCGCCGTACAATCCCTCCTCTGCTTCGTGAGATACGCGAGCAGGCTGCCCTGCTGAGCGTTTGATTGCGCGTGTTCGAGGAACATCGGGGGTTTATTCCTGAGAAATCAGCGGTTTGTTGTTCAACTTTGCGGGAAACTTCCAACTTGAAATTCAGGCCTCCGACTCTGTCTCGAGCGCAGCGTGACGCGAGCTAACGGCTTAATCGCGGCGCTGTGAAGGACGTGACACCGGCTGCACTGATCTCCCTCAACTTTTGATGCTAAACAAAACCTCTAAAGCAGAACTGGGTGTTCTCTCTCTCTCTCTCTCTCTCTCTCTCTCTCTCTCTCTCTCTCTCTCTCTCTCTCTCTCTCTGTGTTCTCGCAGCTCGCCTTTGCATCTCGCTGCCACCGTCATTTCTGAAAGTGTGTGACGCAGGTTCAGAGAGACGGCCGTGTCAGACGGAGCGCCAAATCAAAAAAAAGGACTTCTGAGAAATGATGCTTTTCTCTGCGCACCTGGCAGAACAAAGACAACAGTTGGAAGTGAAGCTCACTTTGGAAAAACAAAGAAAAGACTCGCGAGGACTATTTTTAGGGAGCCTCGAACGGCTCGCGATCACGTAAACGAGCGCCGGTTAACTAATCTGCGTTCGGCCCAGATCTCTAAAGCCTCGACCGTGACTCACTCGCTTTTTTTGGACGGACATTAAAGCGGAGACGTCAGCGTGAGACTCGCCGCTCGCCACCTTCTTCCGTCACCTCGTCGCAGCTACCTGGCAGAGACGCGACGGACGCTCGCCAAAGCCGATGAGACAGACACGCTCATCTCGGAGGGAAAACAATTGGGCCCCCCCTTCACTTTCATCTGATATCTGTTTTTTTTTTGAGCACTTCTGAAGAAAAGCTGTGTATTTGACAGAGCGAGATTCTGTGTTGGGTTACATACAGCGTACAGTTTAAGGTCCCTCTCTTCCTCCTCCCCTCAGCAGGAATAGGTTCTCACCGTGGAGCTGTCCAGCCGCTGCACTGCAGAGGGTCCGACTGTAGGAGGGGGGGAGAGACAGCGAGAGAGAGAGATATTTGACATCTGCATTTTGAAAAAGACTCAAGTCTTCATCAGACGGACCACCGGAGTGAGAAGGAAGCATCCCTTCCACTCGGTCGTCCTCAACGGTGTGAGCGTGATCGCAAGCAGAGAAAAAAACAAAAAAACAAAACAAAACAACTTCTCCCGCGTTTCACGACACTCAAAGGAACGTTTTTGAAAGTTTTGAGTGGATTCAACACCGGCAAGATTTGAGTGTGTTGTGGGCGTCACAGACCGGGTGGAGGGGGAGGAGAGACAGAGGAAGACAGGAAGGCTGTTTCAGTGGAACATCTTGTTAGAGGAGAACATTGGCCCGGTGCCGGACGGATGATCTCCCGGTCGCGTATCGCGGCACGGAGCCGCCGATACGCTCCGCATCCTTTCAAAAGACGCCTGCCGGGTGGTCACAACGTGGATCTGGAGCTTTAACGTTTCAACTCAAGGACCGCTTAATCACTTATTCGCGTCGTCAAAGTTTGCTCGGCTGTTTCGCAGAACTGTAAATGTTCAAAACACTGGTTGCATGTAAAGGAAAGACGACGCGTCTCCTCCTCCTCCTCCCGCTGTGCAAACATGAAGCCAAGAACATCCTGGATATGAGTGCTGCCGTCTTGCAGGTTGGTGCATTAGTCATTGAGAGGTGGAGCGGTATTAAAGTCCTGCACACACACACCTGCACGACTCGGTTGCTCAGCAAATAACTGATAGAAACCGAACGCATCAGATGTTCTGGCTTCACTTTCGAGGAGCAGTCACGTCGTCCCTCTTTATAAACAGCCAGCGGTCCAAACCCGATCTGATTCTGATCGCCTGCAGTCGAGCGTAAAGTTGCACGCTGCTGATCGTGAAAGTCTGAACATGTGCGGTTGCAAGTCGAGCAAACTGAATCTGCTGAAGAAGACCCGTGTGGTGCTGCTGAAAGCTCCAGAACGAGTGAGTGAGTGGACCAAGAGTTGATCTCAACTTAGTTCCGACCATCTTTTCTGTTCGTACCCGTCGTGATAAATTGTGTCATCGCGCCAACATAATGCCAGATTAACCAGCAGGGCTCTCCCTACCATGATACCAGTTTTCTACAGATTAAGACTTAATTAATGAGGTTGTGGAGACGGTGAAGGATTATTACTTCTTCACAGCCCTGTTCAAGCACGTAAACTAAATTATTTTAAGGTTTTTGTTCATTATGTGTTTTAAAGCTTTTATTTAACTGTTTTCTTTTGTTTTTTCATGCATACAAATATATGAATCAGTTAATCAAGCGATATACAACAAAGAAAAATGCATTCCAATGTCTGAATAGTAAGTAGTAAAAGTGAATTGCTTCTTCTTGCTTGCTTGTATTTGCGTTAATATGCCATTATATTATCATTCAACTGGCAGAAAAAGGCTCTTAAAATCAGGCTAATATCAATTATCGTAATTATTTCTGACACAACGTATCCTCCAACAGGAAGTACTTATTGTGACGGGCCTGACTGGTGTTAATTCCTTTGAACGCACGCCAGATAATTGCTATAAAGAAGTGGGGGAAACGAATATCCAGATCAGGATCTCTAGTTTAGTTTTTGTTTTTACTTTACGTCTGAAGTGAAGTTGATAATCTGGCTAAATTGTCGAGGCAATGTCACACTCATCGACGACTTCGAGTGCGTCGTTATCCGAACGAACAGAAATGACGGCCAAAGCTAGAAAAAACCACGTCGTAATAACCCGGAGTCGTCCTTCCACGACGGCCTCCTTTCGGCCATTGTCCTCTTTTAACAGCAGAGGGATGAGAAATGACACAAACTGTCACGTTTGAGTTCTTGAGACATCCAAGACGTACTGTCCCCCCTATGTAAACCTCCTGATTCAGGCCATCTTACATAGCGCCGCTCAGCCGCCTTTTCTGTCTTGCTGCTTCAACTCTGTAACTTCAAGGGTTAAAACCAGCAAGCATGGGTCCTAATCCATAACTTGACCCCCCTTAGTTTCTCACCACCGGGGACGACTAGACACGAGTATTTTGCAACTCTGCAAAACAACACCCTTGGAGTTGGATATCAGAGAGATTGGTAGAGAGAGAGAGAGAGAGTTGAGGGTGAGAAACCACAAAGAGAAGGAGAGATACAGCAGGACAGTGGTTGGCAGAGGCCATGTGTGAGGAGGAGGAGGAGGAGGAAGAGGAGGAGGGGTGTATGTAGAGTCATAATAACACGCAGGGCCGACAAGCCCGGGACCGTCAGTGGGGCATAGCTGACCTTGAAACCAATCCAAATACATGTCGTCAGGACTGTCGTCCAGCGCCTCATAGAGGACTGCAGAGCAGCCGTCACAGAGTCGGAAGAGAACAAGAGACATGGTCACAACACAAGCAGGGAGCAGCGACTCCTGCGCTCAGGTGTGCTGCTTTCATTCACCAACAGGTGGTAGTTTTGATTTTTGAATGCCACTTTTCACAAAAAAAAATAAAAATTTCATGTACTGTATAAAACGACACAAAGCCTTGCAGAAATAATAATCAGCCAACGGGTGAGTGAGGTTTAGGAGGTAAGGCGCGAGGGACCGGAGCTTACCCTCGGGCGGAAGTCTTCGCGAGTGGCCGGACGTCGCCGTGAGACGGAATCCAGCAGGGAGCGTCTCTGCTGAGCCGGGCATCATACTTATACCGTGGACGTCCCGGGGAGGGAACTGCCTCCTCCACGACGGACCGCGGAAGTCTTTGTCGTCACACTGATGGACGGAAGGATGTAAAAAAGGGGAGTACACTTTTTAGTTTTCGTCAAATTGCTCATATCGTCAATTGCTCTGGAACAAATACACAAATATCGTCATGTATAGCGTTTGTCGAGTTTACACGACTGTATTATAGACAGCGTTCCACAAAGTTTGGACAGTTTCTTCTGATGCAACAGGTCTAAAAATGGAGTTACTTTCTCCACGGAGGACAAAGAAAAAGCCTTTATTCATCACAAAATGTATAATTTAATGTATTGCATCTAATGCCGAATTCACAAGAAACCACGAATAATTTAGAATTTGTCGAATTCAAGTTTTGCGAAGTTTGTTGAAGTTCTCCTCACTCAACAACTCTTAAAATCACGCAAATTGTTAAGGGAGTCTGGTGACAGCTTCTAGCTAAATGGTTGGTTGAAACATTGTGTTTAAAGGCATATTTTGCAGGGAAAGGATGGTAAGAAATGCTCACTAATGACATTTTTACATTGAAATTGGAGGGTATTGTGTTTTTTTTTTTTTAATAAACCTACAAAACAATTGTTGATTGACTCTCAATCTGAGACATTCAAAATTGATGCTGTCGGTGCGTTAATGATGCAAACATCTCCATCATCTTCGAGCTCATAGAATATCTTTAACCAACTTGAACAACAGTAAGGCTGGTGCAATTGCTCCGAGCGCTCTGAGCTGACTGACGAGCGTTGTTCGTCGTGACATTTCACCCCGCGGAGGCGTGACATCACTCCCGCGGGTGACGGTGGAGCTCACCTCATCCAGTCTCCTGTCGGTGCCCAGCGCCAGCAGATTATTGTACTCTCGCTCCAGAATCTGACGTGCCTGAGGGGCGAGGGAAGAGAAAAAAAAGAAAAGAAAAATGAAGCAAAACACAACACATTCTGATTTGCACCGGGCTATTTTTAGCGGGACGGCAACAGAGGCAAGCTGACGCGTTACGTTATCCGCGCATTCCACTTTTACCTGATTACGGATGAGACGGGCAGTGGAAATTCACAGGGCGGCGTGCCAGAGTGACAGTTGGCAGATCTGCGTGGTCTGATTTTAGATTGGACCAGCGTTTTGGAGGCGACGTACCTCCGCTGACTGAAGCTGGTGACAGGTGATATCTCTGCCCATAATCAGCACCTTTTATATTTAGCTTGAAAAACGCTTTAAAAAGATTCAAACGTCCCCAAAGCAAGCTGTGAGTCACATTCAGCAGAGCGATTCAGACCAGAAGCTGCTGACGGATCCAACCTAAGTTCAAATTCGGAACAGTTTTCTTGTTCCCTTACGGTTTTAAAAGGTCCGATGTAAGGCAGGATGTCGCTTACCTGAGTGTTTTGGTTGGGGATCTGGAGGAGCAGCGCCAGACTGCTGTAGTCGAAGTTGTCGTCCAGGGCGACCAGAGCTCCGTGCACGCCGCTCTCCAGCAGGATGTTGGCGTAGTCCCTCAGGCCTATGCTCTGCACCCAGCGGATGACCCGCTCGTTGCTCCACACCAGCACGTCTGCGGACACACGAGCGGAGGAATCTCATTTAAAAAAAACAAAACTTTTTTAACGTCTCGCACCGGGGTCGGTTCCGATGGTTGTTTTTGGGTGCGCTCACCTCTCATTTCGTGCTGGCTGTGCTCTCGACGTCTCTCCAGCTCCTTCCTGTCGTAGTTGAGCTTCTTCAGACACATGATTCCGTACTGTAAACTTGTTCTGGTGGCAGAGAAAACACGCTTTTTTTTCGTCATCCGATCAAAACAGCCTCACGGTTGATTCTCGCCGCGCGGTTCGCCGAAGGTGAGGTGTCCCGGGTTACCTGTGGAAGCTGTCCACCATCTTGAGGTGCACCCTCAGGTCCTTCTTGGTGAGATGGTCCAGCATGCGTGCGTCCACCAGGCACTCCATGAAGTAGCTGCGGTACTGAGGTAGACCGAGACTGGGCAGCCACTCGTTGCCTATCCACTCGTGGTTCATGTCGCCGTAAGCTAGAGTCTGAGAGAGGGTACAAGTCAGCAAAAAGACACGGATGCCTCACAGAAAACTTCATTTCTTTTAAATAAGGGCTGTAAATGTAAAAAGAAAACAACCTTTAATGGACAGATACGGCAGTTTCCTCTTACCTGAGCCCAGCTCCCCTCTTCAGACTGTGACTTCTGATAGAAACACAAGCAAAAAAAAAAAAGAAACAAGTACACTTTTTGAGAGGGTAATTAATCCCCACTGTGGGCTGATTGTACCGTAACAAATCCTGCAGCTGCATCCAACATGGCCCCTGAATCCACCTTAAGCGGCGCTCGTCATATTCAAAGTAGCTGTTTTTTTTTGTTTTGTTTTGTTTTTGCGACTCTCAACAATCAGAAACAGGTCCCGCTGTGACAAATATGTTTTTGTTACCCAAAGTTGACAGCGTTCCTACATCTGAGGGGAAGATAGATGAAGGAGGCAGCGGATCACATCAGCAGAGGGAGGAGGAATGATCCTTTATTCTTTCTAAGCTTATATCTCATATTCCTCTTATTGACATTTTAAGTCCGAGATATTATTGAGTTTATACCGATTTTGCCATTGTGAGCAGCTCTATTGCTGCTCTAGACAGAAATAGTTATATTTAAACATTAAAGTCTGAATTTATTCTATTTTTTAATGATATTTTTTAATATTTCATAAGAACCGATAAGAGTATCTATAAAATCTGGACACAGCCTCATAATCAACTGCAGTTTCTTCACGTTCTGGTCAAATTCTGTCCATTTCTAACACATTTCCCATTGAAAGAAAATCCTAATTGACGGTAGCTCGTCCACTTTTATATTAGTGTTCATAAAACGCTCACAGAGCGGGACAGGAGTTAAATGACGCATGCCTTCTCCATCAGTCACCGCCCACATCTCTCTCCCTCTCACACCCAGACACACATGACCGGCAGAGAAAGACAAACGGACGGTAGAGGACACACAGGGACTGACCGTTTTGGAAGGGGCTGCCATGGTCTCCATCTCCTCATGGGTCACCCATACATTGCCTGACGGCTACAGGAGGAGGGGGGGCAGAGCCCGAGAGACAGAGCAGCAGCAGCAGCAGGGTTGGTAGTAGAGGTCCGGTAGGAGGGGCAAGCAGTGTTAAAGAAGAAGAGCAGCACCACTGTAAGCCAATAGTGTTATAGCATCACAGTCAGATCATGAACTGGCCCCCAGACCCGCCAGGGGGGGTCAGAGGGCGAAGGCAGAGGACACAAATCACAAACACAGAACGACCCAGTTACGTACGCGACGTCTACACACGACACAGACGACACACAGCTGCCATGCACCACGAGGACGACACGACTAATTAGTACAGAAAACACCAACAGACACATAAAAAAAAAACCTCCCCACATTACTCATCCCTCTCCAGCTGTGTAAGAATGATAAAGGGTCAGATTCACTCAAATTAAAGTGGTGGCATGCAGAAAGTTGATTGGTAGTTTTGCCTACAGGATGAACAATTTCTCAGAGCCAAAGTTTAAACCCAAGAAAATTACTTTCATACATTAAGACAAAGAAAAAAAATTATTTTTTGCCCTCAAAAGGAGTGAAATCTAACATAAATTGATCATCAAACAATAGCTTTCAATTTCTGCTGATGAACTAGGGGACTACTTTTTCCAAGATCTTCATCCATCTTTGAGATTCCTGCAGCCACCCCAGTGCAGTGCAGGTGAATATGTTGAAAAGGTGTAAATGAGTATAGATAACAAGGGGCAACGCTTCTTTTCATAAACAGTGCTATTCCAGATAATTCACAGCATTTTAAATTGGGACAGTGGAGGCAGGAATCTCAACAGACATGCCTCTGAAACACTCGAGCTAACTGAAATCGTGTTTTCACATGATTTGTGTGAACTGAGCCTTTATTCCACCGTAATTTCGATGTACTGTTACATCATTCGGCAGCATTGATTGTTCTGTCGCGATCCAGAACGATCCAGGAGGGTTTTTTTTTTTCTCCCCCCCCCCCCCC
>OMLP01010225.1:2311-15152 GCA_900302685.1 Spondyliosoma cantharus | reverse complement strand
GCCTGAAAACAAAAAGAAATGGTGCTGGTACATTTGTAATTTTGTGCAAAGAGTGACAGAAAGCTGTAGATACATGTGGGATGGTAGCTTAACCCTGTTTATATGTATATAAGGTGTTCTGATGTGCTCTCCTTTATTGTATTGTGAATATCTGGTGTGTATTTGCATGTTTCAATCAAATTAAATCAAACAATGCGAGTTCACCTTTCCTCATGAGCCCATACATATTTATTTTATACATGTTAATGTTATAATGCACACATATAGTGTCACATTGAGGGAAGCTTGTGAATAAATGAGTGTTTTTTTTAGAGAGAAAACAAACCTGATGGGCACAAATTCATCTTTAACTGCAGCTAACCCTTATTAACACAACAGTAATAACAGGCAAATATATAGATAATCTGTTTGAATATGTCTCTAAATTAAAATGTGATGTTACAAACAGAGCAGGTATTGATATGCGTGTCTGTTCCTCACCTTTCTCCTCTGGTTAGCATCCTTCTCCTCATAACACAGCGGCTAACAGTTAGCTTCAGCTAGCTTGTTCCTGCACAGTAGCATCCCCCGCGTTTCATCTTGTCACGGTGTCAGAAGCGTCACCACAATAACAACAACGACATTTTACCCCAAAAAGCACGAGCAATTTCGTTATTACTGATTACAGTTACGTCCCGAGCGAGGAAGACATCCCGCTGGAGCGCGTACAGCCTTCTTCCGGTTGTACATCCAGCAGCTCATTCATAAAGTGAATCCTTCCTGCGCTGCCCCGCCCCCTGCTGGTGACGTCAGGAAGTACACCACCTGCTCTGACTGGGATAGATAGATAGATAGATTTATTATTTCTTTTTATTTTATTGTCTACTTTAATATTTTATTTTATTTTATTTTATTCATTGTCTATTTGGTATTTGTTTATATCTTTATCTTTGTCTCATTTATGCTATATTTCTATTTCTATTTCTATTTGTAATTGCACGTGCACTGGAACGAAAACAATTTCCCCCCCGGGGATCAATAAAGTTTCTGAATCTGAATCTGAATCTGAAAAATAGAAAAAAAATACATGCATAGACGATAACAAACAAGCGGACAACGATAGAAACAGATTTATGCAGTGGTGCAAAATGTTGGACCTGGACTTAAACTTACATCAATGTAATGAAGTGATGTCAACAAACCTACATTAAGGTGAGATTTATTGGCAGATTTATGAAGTCCTATGAAGTGCCACTGAAAGTTTATTAATTCAAGTACTGTGCTCACTAGTATGATCAAGCACATTCTACTCTTGTCTCCCATCTTTCATTTCTTCCTCCCTTCCTTAAGTTTTCCCTTTTATTCTAACAGTATCACTTTGTGTTGAAAAGTGGTTGTATGGCAGTGTTATGCAGGGGATTGTATGCAGTCTATATATATATATATATACTGTAGTTACAGCAGGGGGAGACAACAGGATGGCTAATCAAAATTCATCTAATAGTTTAGTCAACTTGTCTTGGTGCAAGCTTTTTTTAAAACGTAATCTCTAATTTCAAAATGTGGCAGGGATGTCTTGTGTCCTCGGAGTACACGACACCTTTGCTTGTTTCGATCAGTCCTGGTTCAATCTCTTTCCTCCTCCCTCCCTTTCCTTCTTGAGTTTATTGAACAGTACAAAAATCAAAAATGTCTCTTAATCTGGAGACGCTTTAGATCCTTGAGCACACTTACTGTACTGTTAATACCTGTTAACTTCAACCGAATATTGTAACACGGAAATACAGAAATTATGATGCATTCATTTCCATCAAACATCAGACTTTCATAAATAAATGAACACAGAAACAGTGAATTATTAAAAAAAATATCCAATTTATTTACAGTAATACATTTAAAGACATACATTTAAAGCAATACAAAAATATTCTATTTTTTTGGCTAAAATCATGCATCCATCTTGTCTTTGAGTCTTTAAACTGGATTCCTCGGGTGATCTTCATCACGCTCGAAGTCTTCTATTGAGAAAGACGACAAGGAAAACATTCACGTAAGCTTGTTGCGTCCTGACTCAGTATTGATGTAGAGAACAGAGACACTGAGACGTGAACTTACTGTGGCACCACCTCCCTCGCCTGTTTCACCCACTCAGCGTCAGGGTTGGCACAGACAGCTTTATTCTTTACGGTCTTGAAGCTGCGTTGAGGCAAGTGAAGACGTAACACATTAGCACAATAACAGAGAAAACAGGCATCCTGTTTGCTGTAGTAGTATTGAGTTTTTGTCAGACGCATTGATTACATGTTCTTACATCACTGCCTTGATGTTGCAGAAACCTGTGTCCTCCTGGATTATGTAGTTTTTCAGCCTCTTCACCGGGACTGGTTTATCATGGTAACGTGTGCAGCACAAGGGACCTTTAAATATGGGACAGAGCGAGCGTGTCAGCAAAAGCAGTCACAGAAAGTAATGACTCGCGTGTTCAATCAAGTGAAATGCGCAGTGACTAATCGCTGAAGTCAGACTTACCGCTTTGGCCCAGCGCCACCAGCAGCACCAGCATCACGGAGACACACAGAGCGAGCTTTGCCATCCTCAAGAAGTTTTCTCTTCAGTTGTTCTGATCTCGAATGATGAAGGTCGAACTGATAACGTTTTGCCTCTGGCAGCGAGCTTTAAATACTCTGCCAAAGGGAAAAGCAGTGTACCGTCACAGACCAAGGAGTTACCTGGAATTACCGGTGCTGTAATGTGTTTGCTGGTCAAGCAGGAAGTGACACGCTTACTTTTACCCACAACAATGGCAGAAAACTCCCTCTGCTGTGGGTTTACTTACCGACACGAATCAATCACGTATGTGCCACATTTCTTTTTTTAAAGGATCCGGATATGATGTTTCGCTGACGATGAATTTTTCAAGTTAAATTAACTCCAACGTAGACACATCAGCTCCTTTTCAAATACTATTACTGATTCCAATCATCCAATAAGCAGTGGTGGGGTGTAACCTCGTGGCATTTATACATAAAAACACAATCAAAAATGTTGCATGTCATCTTCTATTACATATAATTGCTTTTTATTTGACCCTGAACAGTACGTGTGAACCTGTAAGGCACTCTTTCATCATCAGATCAAACACCTGATGGATTGGAAATTCTCCTCCGGCCGAGCAGGCGATGCAAGTTATCTGGTGTCAAGCCAAACGTTTACACAATATCATCAACAGTAAATATTCCATTAACAGGTGGCAAAACAAACACCCGAGGAATTTATTGCAACATTTTCCTTTAGCTGTTGGCACTGTGCCTCACCTGTGGGCATGGCCAGGTGACTTCCACCTGCAGCCTGGAGAACTTTGCTGAGCTGTCACAGAACAGGGACGTGCCACGGACGTATCAGGGGAAATCCAGGTCCTCAAACAAAGCCACACTTATATTACACTAATATTACATTTATATGACACCTTAAAACCAAATAAAATAAACATATATCCCTGAGATTTTCTACATTTGTGGTTTTGTCACTAAAACAAAGATGTTGACGTATGTATGTACTTTATCTGGGACTTTTTTAATACTGTAAATGTTGTGTTTGGTGCGTGTTATTAATGAGAGAATCAAATCGAGTGTTTTCCCTCGATATGCAGAAGACACGGATGCTCTACTTGACGGGGGTTTTTTGGTTCCTCCCCCAAGAAAATGTCATATTTTTTTAACTGTTATTATCTTTCTGTAAAAAGAAATTGGAAAAGCTTGAACAGATAAAAAAGTAACACACAAAAAGCTTAATGATAGAAATTGCTAAAGAACTCCACTGGGGATCGACTGAAACAATCAGATGTTGGGGAAGGCATTTAGTTAGTTTTGATGCTTTACACGTTGATTTTACATTCATTTGTGGTCGGGTAAACCGATCTTAAAAAACATTTCACCTTTAATGTTAATCCTTGTTTACTTCAGGAAAAATGCTGTATTATCACCTTTGTAAGTGAAATAAACCCACACAGAAACGATTTCTTACAAAAGTATTCTTATAGTGGCATTAAAGTAATATATTCATATTCATATTTACTTTTCTTACATCACTGCCTTTGATGTTGCAGTAATCTGCGTCCTGGACTCTGGAGTAGTTTAGCCCTTTGACTGGATTTTCATTGTAGTGTTTGCAACAAACTGCGCCCTTTAAGAAAGAGGTGTTACAGATATGTAAGCAAAAAAAAAACAGAACAGTATCGAGAAAACAACAGGCGACAACTCGTGTTCTCTCAAATCAATAACATTGCTGAAATGTACTAATTGATGAGATCAGACTGACTGCTTTCAACCGGCAGCACCGGCATCATGGAGACACGCAGAGCTTTGCAATCCTCACATAGCTTCTCTCCAGCAGTCAATCAGTTTTCTGATCTCAGATGATGAGCTGATAACGTGTATCTGTGGCAGTGCGGTTTAAATACGCTGCCAAATGATAAAGTCCCACCACAAACCGAACAGAGAGGCTCATGTGCTCACTGGGCCGTCGTTACAGCCGGACTTTTGTCACAAACTATTCTAAATCAAACTTTATAACTTCATGTGACAGCAAGTAGTTTGTTCATCGACTAGCATTAGCTGTTTACTTCTTTCGATTTTATTTCCGCTTCAAGAGCAATAAAGTGAAGATGTGGAGATTATCTCGCTGAACAAAATGTGTGAGCATCATAACTGTGTGCTACAGAAATCATTATCATCAGCAATCCAAAAAAATCCCACAGCAACTTATTGCCCCTTTAAATTATCCAGGTGTATATAAAGTGATTACAATTTCCCACACGTATACACGTTATGAACACAAATACTAGAACTGACAGGAGCCGCTCTGCAGCCTAATAAACACTTTTACCACTGACACTTCAGCTACATTAAGTTGATCTATTTCTCAAGTGAGACCCTGAGAACAAGAATTTGACATTCACCCCAAACCACAGTGCACCTCGAAACAACACGACATCCTGGTGACCTTGTTGCTGCTCTCAAGCATCATTATGCAACGTAGACAAGACGCTCTGTCAGTAATTATGACCGCACGTTGCATTTCACTGTTATTTTATTTTCCACTCCAGAATCCCCTGTTTAACATTACACATCACCTGGCCTATTAAAAACTTTTCTTCAACCACAGGGAAAAATGCAAATGATTCAACGAGAGCGATGCAGACGTGACCGACGGGTAAAAGTCAGAGTCAGTCCACGAACAAACGTCCAAACACAGTAAAAAAAAATAAATATTGTGCCCAAACTTGTAAAGACAGCCCACACACACACCTTTAGGACAAAGGTCACACTCAGAACATGGAGCGTGTGTGTGTGTGTGTGTGTGTGTGTGTGTGTGAATGCTGGTGAAGTCATCCAGGTCATGGGAATTTTAAATGCTACGTCGTAGGTGACTGTGCGTGTTTCAGTTTCTTGGAGACGTCTCACCTCTCATCCAAGAGGCTTCTTCAGCGTGTGAGAGCGTAGATGTTTACACGTGGCTTTTCTAAATAACAGCTTCATCTTCATCTTCAGATGCTCTGATGAAGGCCACTCGGGCCAAAAACGTTATCATGTAGTTTGACGCTGCCGGAATAAATCGGTTGATTTGAGATTTGTCAGCTTTGTCCCGAGAATTTTTGAGTGTGTTACCTTTAGAGCTTTGGGTGTTCAGCAGTCTGAATATGTGACTTTGGCTTATTATCTCAAAATAAAAGACAGGAGAGGCTCATCCGCTAAAAGATTAAAGCAGCGAATGTAACATCCTCCGAGACGCCGGCATAAAGCGTCAGCAATTCATGAGCTGAGGATGACAATCAACAATCAACAATCTTTCTCCAGGAAGTTACATTTCGTGGCTTTTACCCCAAAATATAATCTTTCATTCACAATGTTGTGGTCTGTCAGAGAAAAGATGAGATGATGTCAGATACGAACGGATACGATGACGCAAAAATGTACAGTACAATAGAAAAGACAGTAAACAAGCAGTTACAACCATCGGGTTCTCCGGGTCAGGGTCCCACGCTGGGCCCAGTTTTAAGAGCATTAAACATAAGCGAAGTTTAAGGAGTTAAATGCAAAGAAACAGCGACTAATAGAAAAGCAAGACAAGTTAACTACAAAAGAAAAACTAAAAATCAACCAAAAATTAATATCTAGTTCAAATGACAAAGACGCTGAAACTAAGGATTGGAGGTAGAAAAAGAAGCAGGATCACACGCCTGATAATCAACACAATAACACACGCGATGTGAAATGTTAATAATGATGAGGAGCAGTATTGCACATGATAACCGAGCAAGTAGTTGACGTAGCGTCAGACTTAGTCTTTGTTTTCACAGAGGACACCTTGACATGTCACAGGAGGCTGCTTCGCCCTCAGGCTCTGGTGTCGTGCGCGCTCGTTCGTGGCTTACAGCGGAACAGAGCGAAGCCTTTATCAGTAACTCTTAAAAATGACAAGTCAAAATGTGTGTTGAAAAGAATCGCGTTTCTAGAGAACCAGGTAAAGTTGAGCTCCTTGTCGAGCGTTCAACGCCCTGAAAACCTGCCGGATTCACTCACCCGAGTCTTTACAGGCAAAAGTGATCCTGAAGCTTATTTCTGAATTTTGAGTAGTTTCTATCAAATGTCAACCATCTGGGATATTTCTCTCAATACATTTTTGCATATCGGTATTGGGTTTTTTTTTTCTTCTCGGTGGTTTTTAGTGGGCTGTTAAAAGGCTCTATTGAAATACTCTTTTCTGTGTGTGAGTAGGTGTCACTTGATGTCTCAGAGACACGTGGTTTCTTCAAATATACCTTTTCATTAAAGGACAGGTTCACAGTTTTTTGAAAAGTCTGTTTGAAAGCTGGAAGATATCAAGTGATTTTGACTCATATTCACTAAATTATCCCCTCGCTTACATTTGTCCAAGTCTATCCTGATAAGAAAGAAAGATTACAGTGACCAGGAGTCTTTTTTTCTTTTTGTCTCATGACGTTACAGCCGACTAATAAAAGCAACACATGATTAATTCGAATTGTAATATGCAAAACAATGCAGGTCGCAGGAAATCAAGCGAAGTGTTCCGTGCTCCGTACAAGTGCTGTGGCTTTTGTGGAAAGTTCATGATGCACCGTCGGACAGACATTTAAGTGTTTCATGACCTATTTCAGTGCACCCCATCTTCCCTTTGATGCTCGGTTCTTGACTAAAAAAGTAAGTGTTCCTCTGACCTAGAAAACAACCTCCGTGCCTCCATGCAGCCTACTTGTTGCAGCCCACATCGAGTCGGTGCACGACGAGCTCCTCTGAGAAACCGACTCCTCTTCAGAAGCTCTCTCTGTCCAACTTGATTTCTTTTAAGTAATTAGTTTTAATTGATGCTTTGACGTTAGCCGCATTGTGTGCAGGGTGAGACTCTTAAGGAGGGAGACACACCTATAGTAACTTCCCGTGTTTCACGGGCTTTACGAGGCTTGTAGCTTATATTGTTGTGTGAAGGTGTGGCGATCAACACGTGTGACCCAACAGACATTTAATTAGCTTTATAAGTGGATGTATTTAATTCTGTCTGGGTCTATTTTGCTCCGTTCATATCTGTTGTGCTATTGTGCTGAGCCGCCATTAAGAAACATGATCGTTCCCTCATTACTGGTTGTTTTTACTCGTTTTTCACGCAACTTCACCTTTCAGCACCTTCCACGTGCGCGGAGTTTTTTCATATCGGTATCTTCTCTTTTATCAACACAGACGTACTCATGCAAAATAATCTGAACTTCATCTTTTTGTCACAGCTGAGTGAGAACACCACTGTAGTGTGAGCGTGCGATACATCTCCCACCCCTTTCCCCTTTTTTTTTCTTTCACTGGGGAAAGTGGGGGGGGTTTTCTGTGATGGTGCAATACTTCCATCTCGTTTTTTTTTTTTTCTCTTGTGTGTGGAAGTTTCCAGGTTGCCTGGAGGTATATATAAGGCTGCTGTGATCAGCACCCTGTCACCACAACCTCTCTTGACTCCACCCGAAGAAGACAGAGACGACAGCTCAGCTCAGAGTCACCGCTGCCAGCACAGATCCAGAGACATGGTGTCAGTCAAAGTTGCAGCGACGGCGATCGCACTGCTCACCTTTTGTGCGCTGGGCACAAACACGACAACAGCAGGTACGCACTCTTCTGGTTTTCTCGCCATGACAGATAAAATGCATTTTTCTCGCTCTCTCTTTTTACTTTCCTTTTTTTTTTTTTTTTAACCGGATCATCTTTTCTTTCGATTAACAGCGTACGAATGTTGTCGAAGTTACACGACGAGAAAACTGCCGTTTCCTACGATCAGGGGATACTCAGTCCAGACTATCAAGGGAGTGTGTCACATCAATGCCATCATGTGAGTATCAGAACAATGATGTTTATCAGGAAACACAACATTGGTGTTTATCCGAAGTGTATAATCGTTCCTCTCCTTCCTTTAAATCTACAGTTTCCACCATGTTTCCAATAGAAAGAAAGGGAGAGCATGCACCAATCCTGCTTTGCCCTGGGTGATGGACTACGTCAACCGTTTAAGGTGCGATTCCAACGAAGAAATTGTGCAACGTATACCGAAAAACACTACAACTCTGCAGGCTTTGAAATGTATTGTCACAAAATTAAAACTTGACATGTTCTCATTGCAGGGCCCAAGCACAAAAGGTTCACGACCAGACCGCACGAGGTCACAAGTGAAGTGATTCTGCTTTCTGAAGAGAGACGATGGACGGCAGCTGCAGCGAACGGACTGTTTCATATCCCAGCTTTGCTTTTTTTTAACGATGTGTCACAGAGCGTTGTCGAAAACATTTTGATATTCCTTGTAAATACGTCACATTTGTACATTTTGTAAAATAGAAGGATTAAAGTTTTGTTTGAATACAACAACCTGTCTAACGAGTGTTTTTTTTTTTGCGGTCTTCAGTTAATAATAACATGATGTGTGCACGTCCCCGACAGCATGCCACTTTGTTATCTGAACTTCCTTGTTTGTTCTCTCACGGCGAAAAAACATTCCAGCGCTGGAAGTTTTTGCGTCCCGCGATCAAAAGCTGTCAATGGTTTAACAGCGAGTGATGCAAGTCCTGCGACATCAGGAGGAGGAAGTGTTGAGAGCTGTTTATATAAAGTACGCTGCAGAACAGGTATTTCCACATAGACACAAGCAGCCGGCATCAGCTGTACTGGAGTGTAACACCTTGTTTACTCTAGAGGGCACGGGGTCAGGAGTTTCCAGGGACTGATACTGTTGTAAACATGGAACAGCGTCCTTTAACTGAGGAAATCTAACCTTCATGCAACTGTTGATTTAACATTTTATGTTTCTTAAAACGTCACTTTTGGATCATTTGTTTAGCCTTTTCCTTTTCTTTTTAAATCGTGCATCTCAGGTCATCAGGTCATAATTTTTTATTACCATTTTTCAATAAATAGGGCAATTTATCTGCAATTTATCTATCTAAATAGGGCAATTTATCTATCTTGGCCCCATAGGCCAAAAACATGCTATTTCCCTTGTGTCCTATGGGGGGGGCTTTGACTCATAATATAACTTAACCCTCCTACAACTGATAAAAGAACACGTTCTGTACAAAAACATGTTACATGTCAAAACTGCCATGAAAATATGTGGAATAATTTATTTCAAGTGTAGGGAAAATTAAATTTTTGTGGGGTTTTTTTCATTTAGAAAAGTGGCATCATGTAAACAAACTAGTATTTAAAGGGTTACAATCCTGAGAACTAATGAATATTCATTTAATATGATATTTTCATGTTATTATCGGTACTGATATTATGAAGTAATGTTTTTTTTATCAGTTGTATGAAGGTTTAAGAACAACTTCAAATGTTTTTAAATAGTCCAGAGAGGCATCATCACAGAACATGTGCATCACAAGTCTGATGGTTCTGTATCATTTCTGTTCCGTGACCCCCAACGTGAGACTCATCGTGATTTAAATATCTAAATTATAGGTGTCATATTTGTAGTTGCAGCTGTTTGTCTACATCCATCAATTGAATCGCACTAAACAAACACATTTCCTCAGCAAAATGATCAAAAAGATAATTTTTTTGAAAATAGTTTAAAATTTTGTGAAGAATTTACAATCTAAACTTGCCTAACAATGAAAAGGCTCAGTGCTGACTTATTTGCAAGGCTACCGGTATTTAGCCGAACTATTTCCAAAGTGGCCACCATAGCAACATATGTGACAAGTATGGGATAATGGTAGAAGTTGGAACAATAACAAAAGCAGAGTGTTAAAAAAGAACAAGCACAAATGAGCCGCAAAGTTAAAAAGCTCGCTCAAGTTGAACAGAGATAGCTGACAGCTGTTAGCTGCTGCAAGCTAACAACATGGCGTCCAAATAGGCCTCTATATGTGGCATCAAACCTCCTAATGAATCAAACTGGTCTGTTTCACGTCTCACGAAGTCGACTATCATGTGGAAACAGTATTAGTCGTTCTTTCTTCTTTGAGACGCATCATTGTCTTAAAAGGGAGCGGAGCTTTTAAACGTATTGTAGGATTAGCGAGGAGATGAAACAACTAATCAGGCGAACTTCAATTTCAACTAAATACACTTTAAAGCAACCGAGCAACTCGGCTTCCTGCCTCTAATCTCTCTCTCTCTCTGTAACTGTGCAGCTTAAACACGAAAAGGCAGCTCTGCAGACGAGACGGACAGGAAGCAGACATTAATCGCCACAAAAAATAATCAGTCCGCTTAAAGCTAAGCGATCTGCCAGACGGCCCGATTGTGGCAAAGTTGATGTTTTTGACAAGTTATGCGGCGTGATTATGTAAGATCATCCTGACAACCACCTTCAAACAGAGAGCAGCAAATCAGCAGAGGAACAACTTACTTCTGCTTATTACACTCTTTTATGTAGCTCTCTATTGCTGCAGCTACTAGATGCTGTTAGCTAGTTAGCTACCTGGTTAGCCGTGCAGCTAGTGGCTCTGAGACGGCACCAGTCGCTGCAGGCCAGTAGCTCGGAGCAAAGACGGGGTCCTGAAGGCAACACAAGGTCAGCAGCCTCCATCTTAAACATGGCGTCAAAACTAATATTTCTTCCCTTTGGCCTGATAATTTTACTTAATTTTTTAATTTTTGATAAGCTCTCAATAAGTTCTGAGACCACCGACTCGGCCCAGATAAGCACAACAGTTTCATGATGAAAAAGTTCTTACATCCTGCCTGCATTTGTTTAAATTTCCTCCCTTTTAATATCAATAAAATCAGGTTTATATTTATTTTCATGTCCTAATTTACATTGCAAGGTGCAGTATGTAATGTAAGATATTACATATTATATAATTTAGATAATATAAGAATTCTACGGGTATTTATGTTATAAATTGTTATTATCAATGAGCCTGGGAATTAGTTTGAAGGCGGATAAGAGCACAATTTTAATCATTATCAGAGCAAAGCTAGTCCCTGAATACTGTGTTGCTGAATTATTATTATTTCATTACCTGTTAGTTTATCATGAGAAATTAAATGTGTTACCTTAGTATTTAAAACATTTCTCTGAAGCCCTTAAAATATCCGAACCAGACACAGGGTTAGTGCTGTTAGCGTCTGTGAGATGATAAAAAGCATTTTGAATCAAAGACGAGCTAAACAGAATAAATGATTAAATAAAAATAGGTTTCACTGTGAACTATTTCATGTCATCTATACAATAATCCCAGAATGAGGGCTCCTCCTCCACCTGACGTCTGCAACACTAGATGGCGGTAGCATCACTTCAGAGACGAAAGCGCTGTGAAATCATGTCTCAGCAACACTTTTCTTAGTTTTTGCTGTTTCAGTCCCGGCTCTACGTCAAAGTGTCATCACACGGCCTGACGGCGTGTCCTGCTGGGTCACGCGATGACGTGGACTCCCACCGGCCGCAGCTCCACTTACAGCTCTCTCTGTCGACACCTCAACATTTGCCTCATCGTTGGTTGGATTTTAAACATCCCTGAAATGCACTTTTCCTGAATTCAAACTGCTGAAAATTCTGTTCCATTTTATTTTTTTTTTATCATAATGTGTTTTATGTCCGGTCGGCGGGCCTCAGCTGGAGCTGCCGGCAACACCAACAAAGCTGAACAAATGCGCGTTTTCTCCTGTCGCACGAATCCATCCCAAATGACAGTCTGGAGCCACGCTCGCAGCCACTATTACATCACCTCCACTGTTCTGCACCACCGTACAGAGTGCTTTTCTATGAATTATACAGAGCGACAGGGGAGAGGGAGGGAGAGGGACGTGGACATGGGGGGGGGGAGCTGGTTAGTAAATGACAGAGGGAGCACACACACACTGTTGGAAAAAGAGCGAACAGGAAAAAGATAAATAATCACACTGGACACCAAAGCGTGAATTTTGATCTCACTTTATTGAACTCAATTCATGAATCAGTCACGGAATAAAACTTGCAGCGCGCGTCAGCACTTCATGGGAAGAAACATAAAAAAAAAAAACGCATTCCCGAACACACATCGGCTGCGAGTTACAGACACAGGACGCGGTGTCGGAGAGTCGTTACCAGACGAGTGCAATGAGAAATGGCAGCGGCGTGGCCGGGGCCCAGACTGTCTGAAGGAAGACAAGGTTATAAGACGGTGTTTTTCCCCCCGTGAGGCTGCTTGAGTGTAGAAAGAAAATAACATATTGCACTCTGAGATCAGCAGACAGGTCCTCTGTCATGGCGCACACACACACACACACACACACACACACACACACACACACACACACACACACACACACACACACACGGACGTCAGGTAGACAGTCATATTATAAACAATTATTTAACAAGTGTG
>OMLP01010215.1:2254-25813 GCA_900302685.1 Spondyliosoma cantharus | reverse complement strand
TGTGTGGTTGTGTGTGTGTGTGTGTGTGTGTGTGTGTGTGTGTTAATTTGTGAAGTGTTTTGAGGTTTAGGAATGTGTTCGGCACTGGTGCAGATACAGGCCCATCGAGGATAGGAATGGGGACCATCTTTCTGTGAAAGCTGTTATGTTGTTGTTATTGTAAGCAGTGATTTTTTTCCATAGAGATGTGTTCCAAGAGAAGATTGATCCAGTGATTGATGTTTATTGAGTTTTTTGATTTCCAATTTAGGAGAATTGTTTTCTTAGCGACAGTTAGAGAAATGAGCAAGCTGTTCTTGTATTTGTTTGGTATGGTGATTGCTGAAGTGTCTCCTAGTAAGCAGAGCTGTGGGGATGAAGGGATTCTGCAGTCCAGTATGTTGGAGAGGTTTTTTGTGACAGAGTTCCAAAAAGAGTGAACCGGTTGACAAGCCCAGAGTGCGTGAAAGTAATTATCCGTTGTTCCTGTTGTGCATTGTGAGCAAATGTCTGTGGTTACTAGTCCCATTTTGTGCATTTTATATTGTGTGATATGTGTTCAGTGGATGGTTTTGTATTGGATTAAATGGCAGCTTGATTTCTTGAGCAGACCAGATTAAAGGGAACTTTGTAAACTACAGCTGGTGATCTTTACAGGATAAAAGTTTACAGTGAGCACTGTTTATGGTCCAAACTGCGAAAAGAGAAGTTACACATAAAGATGACACAAATTGAACTAGGCAGCTTCGCATTCATGACCACTGTTTGACATCTACCCTGCGTAAATGTCTTTAGGCATATCGATGTCTTTGCTAATTTCAGGAATGTTGACCTGTAAATTAAGTTGGGTTTTCTTAAAACTGTGCAAACAGACTCCAGGCAACTGTCAATCGGTCACTTCATTTGATACCTTTCATGTCGTTAACAGATGTGTGTAAATTGAGCTGTTAGTCCAGACAAGAGTGCAGTGCAGGAGGAAATGTTGGAACATTTTAAGCCCCTCCAGATGCTGATATGTACCAAATAGACCTCATTATGGAACTGCAGTAAGAGGGGGACTGGACAGTTAAGTACTTTCACATGTTAATGTAAAAAAAATTTTTAAAAGGTAAAGGTTTAAGTAAAAATTAATTCATTTAAAAAAGAGGCAATTTATTTTGAGATAATTACTTTTATGTACCTAAAATCAAACATCAGACAGCAACAGTAAATCATAATTGTGACATACATTAAACTTGAGTATAAATTTGACTTAAAATAACTTCTTTAAATTATCTTTTCATCAGTGTATTGTGGCAGAAATATTCAAGCTTTAAAAAAACAAACCAGCTATAAATGCTGCTTTGAGGGAAAAAAAGCCTTTACTGAGGAATTATGCTTTTTTTTTTTTTTTTTTTTACAAAATCATTAATTCGCTCATCCTCCCTTGTGAAAGTCGACGCTTTATTTTGAAATCCGGAAGTTGTGCACACTGTGACTCAGCGGCCGCTTGATGAAAAGCCGGAGGCGGGGACGTCTGGCCGGTGACAATCGGGCTCACCGGTGATGGTGATAGTTAACAGCTGCTGGAGCGAGTCTGGAGGGTTGTTAGCTGTGAGCCTTGATCAAAAGAGGCGAAGAAAGGGCGAGATAAAATCGCAAATATCCATGCTAGCTTCCATGCTAGCATCCATGGTAACGGCTGTTAGCTTTACGCAGTGTCCTTCCGATTACCTTAACTTTCGGAATAAGAGCGCAGTAGAAGAAGAGAAGCGCCGCGGCGAGGAGAGGTGACATTTGTGGCAGGAATGCTGAGGACGCGAGGAGCAGGACGGTAGCGGGGAAAAGGTGAGCTTTACATTTAAATTCTTGTTTTCTTTCTAGTGAAGACTTGGTGTGTTTGCTCGGATGTTTGTGTCAGCTTTATATGAAGAAACCATTGTGCGGAGAAGGAACAGAAACATCAGTAATGCTCTTTAAGGTTCTCTCCTCACTGAAAATGTCATTCTTGCTGGTGTTGTTTTGTTGGACTGGTGATTGTAATTTTTACTATATTTGTCTTTTAGACATGGGTTAAGATCAAAATATTCATTTTTAGAAATAAGAATTGTCAGTGAACTGCTTGTTTGTTTGTTTTTGTTTGTCCCCAAACTCAAAATGCAGAAAATCTCTGTTAAGATGGTCGAGCTGCGACGATTAATCGATTAGTTGACAACTATTTTTTTCGATAACTGATTAATCGCTTTAAAGAAAGAGAAAAAAAAAATTCTCTTGGTTATGCTTCTGTAGTTTGTTTGAAGCTAGAAAGGTGGCAGGGTCCGCCACATATAAACAAAGTAAAACGGTATGAAGTTTTGTTGTCCTTTAAGGTCAGACTGTTTATTCAGTCGTAAAAATGAAAAGTTTTTTCAAGCATAAAAAAAAGTATCCTAAAACTGCCTATTGGACCTTTTTTTTTTTTATGCAAATACTTTCTGGTTGCTTCACTTCTCAGTAAGCTGAATACCTTTTTGGTTGTGCACAAAACAAGACATTCTCCCTATTTTCTGACATTGTTACCGGCCTAACAATGATAATAATCAACAGATTAACTGACAGTAAAAATAGCTGTTCCTCGTTAAATTGAAAGCAGAAGACGACTGGTTACCAGCGGTAGTGTTTCATTAGTTTGACCCAGTTTCTTACAGCTGCTGGGTCATGTGTGTATGGGTGTATGGGTGTATGGGTGTATGTGCGTTTTGCCTGCTCATTTTCATGAGCCCTGGCTATACTTGAGCTTATCAGTTTTATTGCTTGACAACCACTCAGCAGAGGCAGGTAGGAGAGTAGCCTGCAGAGTGAGCCGGTGAGGATGAAGTCCCGGAGAGCCGGACCTCGTCGCAGGGGGTTTGGCTGGGTGGTGGTCATGTCGGCCTTTTTCATCATGGGCCTCACGACCGGCGTCTTCAAGAATTTTGGCCACTTCTTCCTGGACATCCAGTGTCACTTTGGTGTTCCGACCAGCACCACTTCCTGGGTCTCCTCCACTACGATTGCCATGTTTCACCTTGGAGGTACAGATAGTTTTCAGCTTCAACTTCTTGGTCATTTCTTCCTTACGATATATCTTTATTTATTTTTTAACCGGTGTTTTTCATTTTCTCCTCAGCGCCAGTGGCCAGTGTGCTGGTTGTGCACTTTTCTCAGAGAGCGGTCATCATAGTCGGAGGCCTGCTGACTGCCTCGGGGATGATTCTGGCATCTCTGGACCTCAGTCTGCCCTGGCTCTACCTCACTTTAGGCGTCCTGCAAGGTAATCGACTCAGGACATTCTCTAAACTCGGAAGGATTGCGGTTGTTTTCACACATATGTTTAGTCAAATTAAATCTATCATCCAATGAGACCTGTGTTGGCCATTCGGTCATGGTGTTGTAGCCATCTGCAGTGGGTCTCATCTTCTGCTTGAGGATAAATCTGCTGAGGTGTTCACAAGCTGTTTAATGCGGCAGAAGGGGAAAGACATTGAGCTGCTTCAAAATTTTAGGTCTTTTAATCAAATGAAAAAATCTGAAGTTTTAGAGGAAGAGAGAAGTTGCTAGCAGACTCTGCTTCATTCAAGGTGATACAAAAGGACCCCAAAAACAATTACATTGTCAAATGTTTCTATCTTCCTTTTCCAGGATTGGGCATTTCCCTCTCGTGGATCCCTGCCAACAGCATGGTGAGCCACTACTTTGTCCAGTGGCGTCCCATCGCCTACGCCATCGCCAGCTCTGGAGAGTGCATCTTTGCCGTCATGTTCAGCCCCTTCTTCCAGTGGTTGATTGAGATGTACAGCTGGCAGGGTGCCCTGCTAATCATCGGAGGCCTCCAGCTCAACCTGTGTGTCTGCGGCGCTCTCATGAGACCCCTGGAGACGCTCCAGAGCCCGCTGCAGGAATCCAGAGACGCTCTAGAAGGCAATGCCGCTGCACTCCCGCCAAAGAGGAAGGTTATCTTCCAGTGCTCACTGATGAGAAAGCCTGAACTTTTCCTCTACATCCTGTTCGCCATCTTTTCGGTGCCAGGGTTTTTCATCCCACCTCTCTTTCTCGTGCCCTTCGCCACCAGCCTGGGGATGGATAACTACTGGCCAGCGTTCATCCTCTCGGTCCTGGCGCTGTCAGACCTGGCAGGGAGGCTGATCTGTGGGTGGATAGCCAACATGAGGCTGATTAGGAACCTGCAGCTCCTCGCCATGGTGGTCACTCTGCTCGGGGTGGTGCTCCTGCTGCTGCCGGTCTGCCATAACTACTGGGTCATCGTGGTCTTCACCTCACTCTACGGTTTCCTGTTTGGCTGCGTGGTGTCAATTCACGTCACCTCCATTGTGGACATTGTAACCCTGGAGGGATTCGACAACGCACTGGGGCTGTTCATGCTTTTCAGGAGCATCGGTGGCTTCATCGGCCCGCCTGCTGCAGGTGTGCAGTCTGTGTTTAGTGTTAGAGAAATGCTAAAAGATTGTCGCTTGCATGCTTCTGTCACATTAGCATAGCAATATTGAATTAAGGTTTATTGTTTAGCCCTAGCCCTTTTTATTTGGTTGTACTTTGTGTTTAGGGCTAATTAAGCATATGCTAACACGCTGAACTAAGGCCCAATTCCAATATCCGCACTCACAAACTTAAACTGTGAGGTGCATTCTGGGTAAGTCTGTGAGGGGCTGGGGCTGTCCCACTGTCAAATCATCAACTGCATGACAGACATCTCCAAGTATTTTTGAGCCCTTTATGGACACATTCTGAAGTCCACATTACTGCAGACTTCACCTGTTCATAGCGTTACCCACAGTTCATAGCGTTGCTATGTTAAACACGGGGTTACTATGGGTTACAAGAGGAAACTACTCTATATGCAAATCCTTTTCTTTTTCATTCACAATTCCCAAAGTTTTCTCCTCCAGTTGATTCTGTACTTAAATTACTTTTGTTTACGAAACAAAGAAAATAAACTGTTTTTAGTTTTTTTCCCCCCCCAGAAGCTTCAGACGAAATATATCTATTTATTTATATATTTATAACCTCATAGAGTGTCGGTTAAATCTTGTTTTTTTTCCAAAGTAAAGAAGTGCAGAGCTCTTTATGTGCAGGTTATTTTATATTCAGATATTTGAGTCCCTGAGACTTGAGACATTTAAGTAGTTAAATGTCTCATGTTGCAGGGATTCAAATATCCAAATCAAGAGTTTTTACTGTCATTCTTCAGGTCATTATAATCACTCTGATCATTAGACTCTGTTTATGTTTATAAGGATCTGTTTGTTTTCGGGGTATGGAAATAATCAAAGCCCTGTATTGTAATCTTATAAAATGACTTGAAGCACAAGACAAAGGAATAACCTGTTCCTCGGATGATTAATATACAATAATTCCTTCCGATAACAATTCCTTGACATTCAGTCTGATGTAGTGTGTCGGTGCTGACATGGCACCGACCTGTGCAGTCTACAGTGTCCTGAAGGAATGGATATGTCTGTTCATTTATTCATCAGCCCTGCCACACTGTGTGCTTCTGTTTCTCGTGCAGGCTGGCTGGTGGACAAGACCGGCGACTACAGCGCCGCCTTCTACCTCGCGGGCCTCTGCCCCATCCTGTCAGGAGTGTTTGTCGTCCTGGTGGACCACCTCGTTCAGAGGAAAAAAGCCGCTGATGGCGAAAATCGTCAGGCGATCAGGCAAGAGGACTGGGAGGCAGGAAAGGTCAAGTGAGACTCTTTCACCTCGATGAGTTTAAGGTGCGGGAAAGACTCTCTGTCAGCTGCTGGGTGGATCAATCCAGGGTTCAATTGAGGCTTGCACACAAACCGGTCGATAAATTACCTTGGTGCTTATTAGAGGCTGTGAATGTCTTCCAGCCTCTTCCATCTGTCAGTCTGCCAGTATTCGCCTCGGGCTGAAAGGGTGCGGACAGGGTTTTTGTTTATTGCTACCTCAAGAAATTGTTTTAGGTATTTTTCGAAAATGTTTTATGTTTTTATTGAACATATATATTTATTTTTTTTTGTTTAACCTTTATTTAGAAAATAGAAAACAGAAACGCGCTTTAATGATTGATCTTTCTATGCAATTGAGGCTTGTCTTTCTTTGAAAAGAAAAAAAGGATTGGTCATTTTTAACCACCTGAAATATGAATTTACTTAATGATTTTAGAACGATAACTTGAAACCCAGATAACTTTTGTTGCCCCTGAAGTTCTGTAATACCACTACCACTAAATACCACCAAAATATGTCCATCCAGGAATTAGTCTTAACAAATAATAGTAGATGAATTGGTTTCAGGTTACATCTGTATTTTTGATGTTAACGGGTTTGTATCATGTTTTAAGAAATAAAACACTGCACTGATGGTTTTAAAGGCCTGACTCTCGTGTCTTACTTTTACCAATCCTCTGTATTGGTCTCTTCTGCCTTTGTTACTCTCTCAAAGGGAGATCCTAGCCAGCCTGGTCAAGCTGTCGGGAGCTGCCCACCAAAACATGTAACTGAAACCAGGAAGAGGATATTTGTAGTGTCGTCGTTTTAGGAGTGTGGTATGCACTGTAGGATTGGCTCCAGACTGAAAGTGCAGTTATGTAATCTGATTATCAAATCAGCTTCAGCCCCTCACATGTGGGAACTGTGACTATTTTATTTTTTACAGTCAAGGTCACACTGGATGCATCTTCTCAAATGTGAAAATCGGTTAATACCTTCTGGATTTTCGATTGTCGGTTAGATTAAAAAAAACAAGCTTCTTAGATATATCAACTTTGGGACAGTTTGATTATTGGATAGTTTTTATGGACCAAATGTTTAGTCCAGAAAAATAAAGGTCAATAGTGAAATTAATAATTTACTGGGGCAATATAAAGTTTGTTTTATTAACGCTACATCTATATAGTCTATACATATAGTACATGTTCTATATTTAATTATTGATCAATAAATCCAATGATAATGTACTCAAAGTACTGTACTTGTGTACAATTTTGATGTACTCATTTCCAGTATGTACGTTTTCTGCAGCCTTATATTTTCACTACATTGCAGTTTGGAAGCTGCTAATGTATTTTCACTCCACTACATTTATTTGAAAACTTTAGTTACTAGACATCAACATATAGCTAAAGTAGTGCATTTCTAAATGATTATTTCGTTGACGATTAGATTAAGAAAAAAAACTTTTGATACTTTTTTGATACTCAAACATCCAGTTAAATGTGGGTTAAAGACCTGATGAAGCTCGAGGGGAAACTGTGCTTCTCCATTTTGTCAGTATAAAGTATTTTTACAGTCATGGAATCAGATTGTGATAATTTGAAGTGTTCCATCAATAACCACTAGGTGGCACTGCTGCCTCATCTGACACCTGTCTTCATAGAAATCAAGCACACACTTTAAAGATAAAATGTTTAATACTGACATCTTGTTTTCCCCTACAGACAAACTGCCACCAAGACTATCACCAACTACCATCAACAAATATCACGACACATTAAAAACATTTCCACACAACAGATGCATATTAACAAAACCCTACAACGAACTACCTATGTTTTGTCAGGTATTTGGATAAAAGAAAAAAAGGTGGGGAAAGTCATGGCAACTATTTTACACAACAGTTCGAGGCACCAAGGGCATTTTTAATTGTTGTTGGGAGTCTTTAAAATTAACTGTACTCATCTTAGAGTACAGTGTTTCAGAAGTGTGTTATGGAGCGGCCTTGGTGTCAAAGGGTGCAGCCGTTTTGCGACCTGTAAAAGCAAACGTTGCACTTTGGTCCATCAGAAGAGTTCGAGTAGATAAAACCCCATGACCCCAGTAAAAAGGATGCGATTTATACAAAGCCTAGTCCCAATGTCCACCTCGCAGACTTTGACATCCATTGGCAATTAGCCGGCTAAAGCTCACTTTTTGAGGTGATCAACCACAATTTCTATGGCGCTTAATGTTTAAAAACTGAGAAACTTGGACAGAGCTGGAAGAAAAGGAATCGCTGCAAATACTGTCCATTTTTTCCTCCCATGAAGAGGCCTGACAGATTTGTTTTTTTTACAAAATTTGATCCATCATAATAAAATATAGAGACAATTATTCACTGTGAGGTGAAGTCTGGGAGGTTTTTAGAGCTTAGGGTTGGAACTTGGAGCGGGCAACAGGGGAGCATCTATGAGGAGGCTCGCTTCTCCTCGTATGGAGACTCGTAAGCCTCCATGGGTGGACAGGTGCACACGAGGTGCTGGTCGCCGTAGATGTCATCGATCCTGGAGATGCTCGGCCAGAATTTGGTCTCGGGCCGAATGAAGGGCTGGAAAGTAAGGAAGGGAGGATACATGTGAGAACAAAGCCATCGGATTTAGACATTTTATAATTCTTAGGGAATAATGCATCAATCTTGAAAGAAATACATAAATAAATCCAGGTATATTTAAGTGGATGGTATCTATGAGTGAGATGGAGATGGTTATGCTGGGCTATCAAGTTTTATATTGGATTAGGCCTCATTGATTTAAAGGGGACTGTCAGGTATGCACTCTACTCTACCCTTTTAGATCACTTTAGAGTCATTTGTTATCAGTTCACAAGAGAATAAATAAATTAATAAATAAAAGTTTGGGGATTCTGATGTCCCACCACTAGAGGGCGACACAGACAATGAGTTTCTTCCCTACAGAAAACTAACTGGAAGAGTGCAATGAAGTCAGAGCGATGAGGACACTAACCAAGGGGAAGGCAGCGTGCTCCCTGGAGTAGGGCCTGTCCCAGGTGGAGGATGCGATGCAGGCCAGAGAGTGGGGAGCCATCTGCGAAACAAAACACACGTGAGGACCTCAGATTGTCACAGCGTAATATATCAGCCGCATCTTTTCACCTGATACAAAACAGACAAATCAAGCCAGTAGCGTACCTTGAGCGGGTTGACGCGGGAGTCCATCCTTCCCTCCTCGATGTCCGCGATCTCCTGTCGGATACCGAGCAGGGCGTCGCAGAACCGGTCCATCTCAGCTTTGTCCTCCGACTCTGTGGGCTCGATCATGAGCGTGCCAGCCACCGGCCACGACATGGTGGGTGCGTGGAACCCTGGTCACCAGCACACACACAAAACACAGAAATCAGAATCTACTTTTATTGGTTGTAAATGGCTGAAAAAAAGTTACGACCACATTTAGTACGCACCAACAGTTTCACTTTCGCCAAGCACAGCACATATAGTATGTTTAAGGTGAAAGGTGATGGTAATTCAGCCTACCATAATCTTGCAGCCTCTTGGCCACGTCGACAGCCTCAATGTTAGCGGTCTTCTTGAAGGGCCTCACATCCAGAATAAACTCGTGGGCTACAAAACCTGTTCAGACCAACACAAGAACATCAAGGAGGGCAGAAAATAAACTTTGATATAAGTTTATCATACCACTGCATCTCCAGAAAGTATAAAGGAGTACATCAACATACCTTTCCTGCCTCTGAAGAGGACCTTATAGTGACCTTCGAGCCTCTTGGCCATGTAGTTGGCGTTGAGAATGGCCACCTCTGTGGCATGAAGCAGTCCTTTGGATCCCATCATCTAAAAAACACAGAGCGCAGGAGTCGTGGCGTTAGAGGTCATTTTCACCAATCAAAATCAGACGAGCAAAACTGCCACTGGACACACGGATGAGAATTATAATTAACGGCGTAAGGATTTAGATGGTAAAAACAACAGCTACTGACCTTGATGTAAGCCCAGGAGATTGGCAGGATGGCGCTGGAGCCCCAGGGGGCGGCGCTGATGGTGCCCAGCGAGCTGCCGGTGTTGACTGAATACATGGGGACCACCGGGTGGCTGGGCAGGAAGGGGGCTAGGTGGGCCTTCCTGTTGAAGAGGAGATGAATGTCATGAGAACATAACCAAAGATGCGGATCGATCGTGTTCCCAAGGAGTGTGTATATAGTCTGACCTGTCTTGGATAATACCAGAAACACATGAAAGAAAATTATTTGGGTATGTGAGTCCATCAGGGCTCCAGGGTGCAACTATTTTGGTTGCACATGGGCCAAAATATTTTCGAATTAATGATTTAATGCATCCGAGATTTTGTTAATAATTTTCCTTTTTTTTTTTAAACAGTTGAATGACGAAAAATAAGCATGTATTCCTGTTTACAATCATTTAAATATTGTGTGAAGAAATTTCAAATTAAATTTAAAAAATTATGTCCTGGCCCACCGAAATGAAAACTGCAACCAGTTCAACCACTGTGAAAAGTTAGTCTGGAGGCTGTCCATAGTCTACATTCTGGCTTACACTCCAATCGGCCCCATGCCAGGTCCTCCTCCACCATGAGGGATGCAGAACGTCTTGTGCAGGTTGAGATGAGACACGTCGGAGCCATAATCTCCGGGACGACACAGACCCACCTGGAAAACAGGAAAATGTATTGTCTGAAGGCCACAGTAGCTGGCAACGTCATCTATCAGGGTTACTGTCAGGGTTGCAACCAAGGATTACTTTCACAATTATGTCACCATGTCACACATTTGCATCATTTATATCTAGCGGCTAGTTTGGCAAATAAGAATTAATTAAGCACAGCATTTATTGTTGCGAGCGGTGCTGGGTCAGGCACGTGTGAGCTGACCAATCACAGCAGACTGGGTATTAGGGAGGAGGGGCCTCAAAGAGACAGGAGCTTAAACAGAGCAGGAATACAGTGCTACTGGACACTGATGTGTTTTTTGAGCACTGAAGCATAAACTTATTCTAGAAGTAACCCAAAATTTAACATTCAACAGATGATCTAACTACAGAACTCTAGGTTAGTTTAAGATCTCTGCAATGAAGGCCAGATAACATTATACTAGTCATAGCTTTGTTAAGCAGTTCTTCCTTATTTGCTCTGCTCCTTTTATTTTTGAGTCATGTGACTGGACTCAACCAGCAGAAGTAGTTCGCTTCTTAAAAGGGCAGGGTCTGTAAGCCGGTCAGGGATTGGTGGAGGTAGCACTGGTGTAAAAAACATCATATTGCAGAGGCCAAAGTTTATCCGTTTACAGCATGATAACACACATCTATAAACCTTTATCCTATTAGCCTTCAGTTTTGACAAGTCATATTTTACTTTCCATGCACAGCCGTCAGACACTTGAGGTTTCACATCACAGCGTCGTGTTTCACCGCCGTTTCTTTTCTCACCTGAGCATTCATGTTGGCGCCATCCAGGTACACCTGGCCGCCATTTTCGTGAATGAGATCGCACACGTCTCTGACATGCTCCTCAAACACACCGAAGGTGGAGGGGTAGGTGAGCATCATGGCTGCCAGACTCGCCTTGTGTTTATCCACCTAGAGAAAGGAAGGATTTCAATAATGGTCAAGATTAACCCTGGTGGGATCATCAGTTTGATCCTAAGCTCTTAACACTATACAGCTGTTTTCAAAGGGCTGAGACATACTTCTGTATGTACATTTATCCTCATGTGTAAAGCCAGTGAACGAAAACAAGTCCAGCTCTCACCAGCGCCTTGAGGTGTGCCTGGTCGATGTTGCCGTCCTTGTCCACTTCCACCACCTGAACCTTCATGCCAGCCATCTGAGCGCTCGCTGGGTTGGTGCCGTGAGCCGACTTGGGGATCAGACAGACCTGGAGTGAAAGGAAAAAATATCAGTATAACAGGACGGAAACCTGGATGAGAATCAAAACTAAACATGGAAAAGCAGCGTTCAGTTATCATGCGTCACATATCTTGAACAAACTCCCAGAAAACTGCAGGTTGACTCTCACCTCTTTTAAATCGAGGCCAGAGACCTTTCAGTTTGCCGCTGCCTTTCATTGAAACAATTTTAAGGCTTGAACTGCACTGTAGCTTTGATTCTTCAGTCCTGTCTCTTTTAAACCCAGCTTATTTTAACCTGTTTTAATGTTTTGTTTCTTGATGTCTTCCTACTTGTTTTTAAAATGCATATAAATGTAATTCTTAATGTCAATTTAAGCCCCTATAAAGCACTTTAAAATTGCCTTGGGTCTGAAATGTGCTATGCAAATAAACTTGCCTTGCCTTGCCTTACAAAAAGAGCAGAGCTCTCAAGGGCTACTGTGACTCCTCTTGGTTGAATTTTGATCCAGCCAACACCCACCATGAGCAGTAATGTGTAACCTGCCACTAATTGATTTTATCCCTTATTAGGATGACATTTTGTAACACAAGGAAACTGGAGCACAGGGGGTTGGGTAACACTGATAAATAACTGACTGGGACAACGCGGCTGAGCTCATCAGAACGGTGACTTGCAGTTCTCAAAGTCTTAAAACCTCCAAATATGGAATCTTGGAAGCAGGTAGCCTATAGTGGGATCCCAGAGTTTTCAGCCCCTTTGTTTGCACAAACGGTTGGTAGTTTGGACCTTGACTGTTTCAAGAGATCAGGCCACTATCTAAGATGTACTAATAAGGGGGCCATTAAAAAACAAAGGCCAAATTGTAGTACTGGAAAGAAAAAAAAACACTTTAGTCAGCCGGTCTTTAATCTGAGTGAATGCCTTATCTCAGCGCGTCCTCGAGGTTCTGCCAATCGGCTCGTCAGGATCCTGAAGGAATTCCTTTGCAGAATACCTCAAACACGTTAATGTGTCATGTCAAAGTGAACTGCTGAAGCCTGGGAACAATAAACCTGGCTGTCAGGAGCTCAGGCTGATATGACTAATCTACCTGTGCTCTTTATTAACATCTGTCAGCAGACAGTCGGTCCACACAATCAAATAAACTAATGGTGACTCATCATTATTAGATATCTGCCCTGAAACTGGGGTCATAACGTGAGAGCATATGCCAGAGAACAGAAATGAAACAATTGCTCTGTCGCATTAAGAAGCACTTGAATCTTCTTTAAAGTTTCATTCTTAGTTGGATTTGTGCACAAACTGAGGCTTCATACATTTCCATTCAGGATAATTTCAGGTTATGTGCTTTGGTTCTGTCACATCTAGAGGATATTTGGTCCCGCATTAAAAAAAAACAAAAAACGAGTGCCATAGATCTTGTTAAATCTTCAGAGCTTTGACTGTAGATGGGAGGAATTATTTCAATTTCCTTGAAATTTGTGTTGATATTCATTGCATACATATAATCAAAAATGTTATATTACGCCTCTATTGTTTGTTCTGCTGACCAGCTCCTCTAAAGATCACCGATTACAGTTATTTCTCATTTGTGAGGACTTTACGAAAACCAGGGAGTAAAAATGTAAATGTGGTGTGTACAGTGGGTTACGTGTGAGATGATATCCTGGATGGGAGCAGGGACTTCCTGGAATTGTCATTACCATGAGGTTTACAGACAATCAGCAGAGACTGCAGTAGGTCACTATGTCCGGCAAAGAAATAATCTCTCCCCATTACCCCACATTCATTCATTATCACACTTATTTCTACGTGTACATTTTCTTCTCTGAATTGCTGTTGGACACTGGCACATGGCTGCATATGGATTGTAACATTCCTAAGTGGGGTATGCTTTTTGGAGCAGATAATCTGGGGACTCGAGCTTGATTAATCAATCAATTTTGTGCTGTGGAACTAAACAGATAAGCCTTCAGTGTTATTGAATCCCATTAACATCCACGTAACACACTTACACTTCTCCCGGTCTCTCCCTTTGAGTTCAGGTAGGCTTTTATGGCAGCCAGGCCGGCGTATTCACCCTGAGCACCACTGGAAGACAAGGCATACACACTATGGTACTCATGTACTATACACACCTACACACGCACACATCCTCCTTACTTCAGCACAGTTCAAAGAGCAATCTGCACACATTACCAAATGGGGAGAGATGGGTGGGATAAAAAGCTAGCAGCAATGATAACCCTCCATGCCAATGTAGCATGGTGTGCTATTCATAAACCTCCTGTGGCTGATAAGTGGCGATAGACAGGAGGAGCGAGCATGCTTTATCAGCTGAAACATGTTGTTCCTAACGTTTGATACTGACTAAAGCCTGAAGTCAACTACTGAGGGTTCTCACCCAAATCCACTTCCACTTGTATAACCTCTAAAGTGTAAAATGCATAACAGCAGATTTTAAAATCACTATTTTGTCGAAGTTGAGTAAACATTGACGCATCTGTGAATCATTAATCATCATTAAAACCACATAAACTACAGGTTATAAGGCTAAAACAGATGACTGTCTACAAACTTGATCCATTTAAAGCATTTGTTGTTTCATGATGTGTAACAGGTACTGGTCTGTATACCTGTTTATGCTCATTTGTGCTGCAACAAAAGGTGGGTCGTACCTGTTTGGCTGGAAGGAGATGTTGTCATAGCCGGTCACCTCACAGAGGTCCCTCTCCAGCTGTCTGAAGAGCTTCTGGTAGCCATCAGCCTGATCCAGAGGCACGAAGGGGTGGATGTTGGCAAACTCATTCCAGGTGATTGGCTAAGGGGGGGGGGATAACAGTGAGCCAGACTGAAAGCAGCTTTTATCATGGAAATGTTTCACTTGACAAAAAAAAGATTAACTTACCATGAGCTCTGAGGAGCTGTTCAGCTTCATGGTGCAGGAGCCCAGCGGTATCATGCTGTGCACCAGGGAGATGTCCTTGTTCTCCAGACGCTTCATGTATCGCACAATATTGGTCTCAGAGTGATAACTAGAGGCAAAGAGTAACCAGAAAGACAGATGAAGGCTTAACTGAGGGCACAGTATTCTCTGATCCCAATATTTGGCATGCCACTAAATGCAAAATAAACCAGTGACCTGCTTAATAAGTGCATCATTAGAAGATTGACAGCACATTTTTTTAAAGTTATGTCACAATGATTGCCAGGTAGTAAACTAAGGACTTCTGTTGTCTCAAATACTGACACCAGATTGTCTTTATGGCACTAATAAAGAGAGGATGAACTACTTTTAAGCAGAGACATTGTGTGTTGCCACCACAGGAACTCAACAGGTTTCGGGGAAATTATTACCCCTTGATAAGTCCCTGCTTAGTTCCATCCTTGGTACTGGGCTAAAAGTTTTTACTTTTGGTGCAAATGCAGCTTAAGGCTCAAAATGATGAATTGATGGTTTCCATTGCAAAAATAATCTCTTCCAACACTTAAAAACATACTTAATTCTTGCTTTCTTGGGATAAACACATTTTAGATAATAGAAAAAGCCAGATCTTGAAGGATTGCAGTGGGCATAAAGACTAAAAGCTGCGTTGTGTTTATTAACGGCAGCTGCTGTACTGCTTTGCAATTAACAAATATGGTGAACTAATGTAGGTGGCAAGTACAGCTTTTGTCGAAATCAGACAATCAATGCAATCAGTCAACAGAGATCATTCCACAGATTCTGATATTTGTCGCCCAACATCACATCTGTGCAATTCATTTTCATCTGCATTGTTTTCCAATATATGTGCTGTAGCGTTGTGACCAAACTGAGAACACCGACCTGTTAAAGATCTGGTGCGTCAGGTACTTGCTCGTCCTCTTGAAAGGACTCCCCATGATGCCCTTCACCCGCTCGCCCATTTTCTCAGCGATCAACTCCTGAAAATGTCAATTAATATTAGAGCAGTTTTAAAAGCTGCAAGCAGTATGATGAAAAAAATACATATGTAAATAATGAGTGAATAACAAATCAACATACTGCTGAAGATTCACAGCCAAAGACCCAGAGCAAGTCATCCAAGTCCCTCTCGGTCACCGTCTCATCCAGAGAGACGCCCACCTGTTGAAAACATTTTTTTTTTTTTAAATATCTTTCACAACAACATGCAAATGATCTTCAAGCCTGTCTCAAACTTTATTTGCATCTAGCACTGGAGATCAACTGACTGAAGGATGTCAACAGTACATGTCTTATGACTAACACATATTAGCTGTATAGGTTGTAGATCGGGTCCTGAGTACTGAAAACATGATCAGTACCTAGAATATGAATGTTAGAATGTTACACTTCATTTTCTGGGAAAAGGAATACTGTAGGCTTACTGCAGTACTTGACAACAACTGAAGTAGGTTATGGTATAAATATATATATTCCTTTATTATTTAGTTTTTTAAAAAAGGTCCCCATTTAACAATTTGCCTACATCCTGTGATTTAGTGACAATCTTTCATGAATCTATTTGTGCCGTCTCCCTATGGTGCCACGGCTTTGGCAGCAAAACATTGCATGCAAGTACAATAATGTTTGATGCAATTGTGTGCGTAAGAACTTGATCAGCCCTCACCACGCCCTCGGTGTAGACTCTCAGATTGATCTCCCTCTGAGTGGCTCTCTCAAAGATGTCTTTGGCTGCCACGCTGCAGTTGATCTTCAGGGTGTCGAAGAACATGTCACTGTGCAGCCGGTGTCCTGCTCTCTTCAGACCTGACACAGAGTGACATGCAGTACATTGTTACGCTAAATACATGTGTGCTTCTTTTCATAGAGGATGGAAGCACATAGGAAAATCAAAATAATCCATTTCTTTACATAGTATATATACACACTATATTTTTCCACTTCTTATATGCATCACTTTACATTTCATGCATTTCATCTTGGATCGGTGGGATATTTGTCAAAAATAGGGAAAATTTACACATCAGACAGCACAGTTATGTAACAAATTGGTGGCAATTTAAAAAAAAAACAAAAAAAACCAACATCAACTGTACCTTCAGCAAGGATCAGAGCAGCATTGTGTGTCCTCTCAGCGATGTGTTTGAGTCCCTGAGGACCGTGATACAGTGCGAACATGGCAGCCATGTTGGCCAGCAGAGCCTGGGAGTCAGAGGTTGAACACCGAAGATGAGAACTTATCATTTGGTGAAAAACATAATTAGTTGAAAAGACATTTATGTCCTGCGTATCTTCTTCACCTGCCTTGCTCACCTCTCCATTGCCTATCAGTCCTTCCAGTTTCACAAAGAATCCTTTGGTACCCTCTACCCTAAAGATCTGGATCCAGATTAGGCGCCACTTTAAGTTTCTGTTTGCGCCTACTCTGATGCCTTTAATGGATAATCATCTATTCCCCCCATCTCGAATACCTTCTACAAGTTATGGCAAAGTCGAGGCATTAAGGTTTTCAGAGACCTCTTTAAAGACGGCACGTTTGCTACTTTTTTACACCTTTCTTCAGATTTCAACTTACCTACATCCCATCTATTTCTCTACGTTCAGATTAGACATTGTGCTTCATCTCTTTCTCCATGTTACCCTTCGCTACCTGTTAATCAACCATGAGATGACCTCCTGACCTTGAAACCCCTCCAGAAATCGCTAATATGATAGATGCCATGCCTCTGCCTGTAATCTAAGTCATATGTTCTTCTTCTGTCCCACACTAGACAAATTTTGGGCTGATTTTTTTATGATTTTAACAAAGGCTCTAGGCGCCCAAATAAAGATAGACCCTTTTATTGCTATATTTGGGGTCTCACTGGTACAACTTGGCATTAACTCTTTAAAATCAGAAGTTTTAGCCTTTACTTCTCTTCTGGCAAGACGTCGCATTTTACTCATCTGGAAGTCTCCTAAACCTCCATCTATATCTCTCTGGCTTAAGGATGTTATGTTCTTTCTCAAATTGGAGAAGATACGTTCTGCAGTGAAAGGCTGTTCCAACAAATATTTTTGGAAATGGAACTCTTTCATAAACTATTTTAATTCCATACCAACTTTGCCTCCGGACTAACCCCCCTTACCCTTTTTCATTGATTCATTAATTTATGCATCTTTATTTTATTTCACCACTAATTTATTTGCCTCATTTGATTAGGTTTGTGTTTATTTGTGTTACTCTTGTTTATTTGATTTATCTTCTCCTTTTCTTTAGCAGAGTGTATTTTAATCCTTTAACTTGTCTTACAACCAGACTGTGTCCACATGACAGTTTATTGTCTTATTTTGGAAAATATTTACCATGTTTATTTAGAAATGTCATTTACTTCTTCTTTCAATGCCAAGACAATGTTCATTGTTCCTGATATGTTAAAAGAAGAATTAAAAGAATTAGCCAAATAAAAACAACGATAAAAACTAAATATCAGCCTGAACCTACCTGCGCAGTGCAGATGTTGCTGGTTGCTTTGTCTCTGCGGATGTGCTGCTCTCTGGTCTGCAAGGCGAGCCGATACACCTCCTTACCAGCTGCATCTCTGAAAAGCCAATATTTATTTTTTAAGTTTTCATGAATGTATTATTTAGCTCTGGATGCAGCTGTGGTGTCACTCAGATTTGCTTCCAATTTTGCCAAATAGCCACTCGCAGTACTGCAGCTAAAAGTTCCCCTGTGGCCAAATAAAATATTTTCGTCATCTTTGGGTCTGGTATCCCGCTTCTTAATAATACATCCATGGACCCAAAGGATTCTTCCAGAGAGTTCCTGCCATTGCTTTTAAAATGAAGCCCTGTCTTTTTCTAACGCGTACACTGAACTTCCTCTGAGCGTCATGTCTCACCTGGTGACTCCCACCATTCTGCCAGGCATCATCCGGACCAGGTTGTCTTTGACAGCAAAGAAGGCGGCGTGAGGACCGCCGTAGCAGAGAGGAACACCAAACCTCTGGGAGCTGCCCAGCGCGATGTCAACGCCAAACTCCCCGGGGGGACGCAGGACGCAGAGGGCCAACAGATCTGTGGCACAGCATGCCAGTGCCTGTGCAGGGGAGGAACCAGCGTATAATCAAGTCAGTGGTCATGAGTTCTGAGTAATCTGTAGCAGGCATGTCAGAAATGAGCAACTTCCTGTAAAACAATTATCTAAATCTTTAGTGGTTCTTGCAAAAAGCCAATTATTCTATGTAAATAGGTAATGTAAATGTAATGTAAATCTATGTCATCAGCATTAAACTCAACTGCAGTGACACAGGACTCACAATCACTTCCTTGAGCCACTTTGAGAATGAATCCAGATTTTAGATATGGACACTCCTCCACCTATCGTTTTCCTTTACATGTTTTTGTTGAAGGACTCTTACCCCGCCCTTGTGTGCCCGGTCCACCAGAGCTGTGAAGTCTTCCACTTTACCATCAGTGTCTGGATACTGGAAGAGCACACCGCTCACATCCTTTCCACCGAAATCCATCTCATGAGGCAGCTTCAGCACCGTCTTCACCCCGATGTAGCTGCAACATAACAGTGAAAACTTAGAAAAGAGACACACTGTTGATTTCTTCATATGTCACTTTGTTTTGAGAGGAGATTTGACACGCTGATGGTGTGTGCGTGACACATACTTGGCTCTGGTCTGCACCACAGCGATGGTCTGGGGGTGGCAGCGTGGGTCGATGTAGAAGGTTCTTCTTTTGTTCTGTCTGTGAGGTGCAAACACAAACAGGCCAAAACGCTGAGACTCAGACCCGTAAGGCAACTTTGTTTTTAACTCTGAGACAAATTTTCCCGATGGGGACAGTAAAGCATCTTGTTTTGGATCGTATCCAAATTACATCTTGTAATGAAGTCTTTTGTTATCTCTGCTCAAATCTCTTTCATAGCACTTCCCATGTTGCCATGTGTACTATACAAGAACACTAAGGCTTCAATGAAAAGATCAGTCCACTTAGAAATTGAAGGCGTTTGCTGCATTTGACTGCATTTGACTACTTTGCACCGCATGTAAATATCCTTTAGTTTGTTTAATCTGTTTTTATTCAATCTTACTTGTTTTTTGTTTTTTGTCTGAGTACTTAACTTGCTGTGTACCCAAAATCCTGACTTGTTTGTATCTGTGCAACTCCATGTGCCTTTAAGTATTTAGAAATTGTATTTTCAAAGTTGCTCCAGACAACATATACAGTTTCTTCTTGTGGCTGTGGAACGGTGATTCTCTTTGACTCATATGATTAGACAACAACACAATCTGGGTAGACAGGATTGTTTGCCATGTAGCTCAACGGCAGCCACAGCACATAATTAACATTGGCACTACCCTACTTGTTAGATGGCTATTGTTGAGCACTATAAAAATCAACAGTATTTCCTTCTCATACCCAGTGAATAACAAACAAATTGGGAGAGAAATTGAAGGAATTATTCACCTTTTATACTTTTTATAATTGCTCAGAGGACACAATTGTTTGTTTTCACAAAACTACTTCCTACTTTCTACTTTTTTTAAGAAAATACCTGTGACAGAGCTGCATGGCCTCAGCAGCGGCCGTTCCCTCATCGAGCAGGGAGGCGTTGGCGACAGGCAAGCCTGTGATGTCACAGATCATGGTTTGGTAGTTGAGGAGCGACTCCAGACGACCCTGGGAGACCTCGGGCTGGTAGGGCGTGTACTGAGTCACCCTGAGAACAAGGGGGACACAATGACTCAACAGTGTGAGCTTGAACACAAGGACAATAGCACAAGGTTGGTGGCATTTAAGGAACCGAGACAGGACTGTGGAATGCATTGTACACCTCCCCCCGACACCAGCATTTTGGAGAGGATGGCTGATTTGGATTTGGCATTTGAAAGAAAACCTTGTTGAGCAGAAAGCACCATCAGATCTCACATGAGTGAAGCCTTCATAATGTTAAAGGCACAAGGCGTCCCATTAGGCTCACGTTACTCTGCAGCGCCATTACATTACCCAAACATCATTAGTTATGCGTGACAGTCGGCTTAAGCAGAGAGTTTTCTTCTGACGGAGGATCATCTGAGGACACTCACCAGCCGGAGTTCTCCAGGAGATTGCGCTGGATTGGCGGCGGCACTGAGCAGTTGTAGTAGCCCATGCCGATGTAGGACCTCCATACTTTGTTCTGCGATGCGATCTTCTGGAGAGTGTCCAGAACCTCATTCTCACCTGCAAGATATTGAATTTGTGATTAAGATTTCTGTCTTTTTAATCTCTGCTTTTTTGGGCATGACACTGTAAGGTGATGTTGGATGACGTAACAATTTATTTGAAAAACAAAAAAAGATTTTTCTACATTTTTTTTTTTTTAGTACATATTGTTTATTGGATAGTAATAAGTAATATTGTATTTAGAAGATTTTTGGCACAATCCAGTGAAGTAACCAGGTGAGTGTTTTGCAACAACTAGTCAATCGATTAGTTGATTGAAAGAAATTCCATCTCAATTCATCGATTAAAGTTTCAGCAAGCTTCTTAAATATGAGGATTTGCAGCTTTTCTTTGTCATTCGTGAGAGAAAATGAGAAGTCGTTGGGCTGTTGAAGCAATTTGAAGAATTCACTTTGGGCTCTGGAGAACTGGGATGAGGGTTTTTCACACCTTTTACATTTTATAGATTTAGCAATTGATCAGTTAATCTCCAAAGAAAATCAGCAGATCATTCGATAACGATATAGTCGTTAGTTGCATAGTTGACCATATCAAGCAGATGGGGTGTTGGGACAGATTTGACCTAATTCCAACTGAAATAGTTTTTTTAGCAATGCAATTTGAAAACTTTGTATATCTATTAAATTTAAACTTTAACTCTGACCATGAGTTATTGTACATTAAAAAAAAAGAATTATTGTGAGCGCAGCAAGGTACACAATTAGAAAAAGGGAGACAGGGATCAGGAATCAGTATCAGCTTAGGAGAAATAATAAGTCTGAATGGCGTTTCTGCATTTCTGTCTGACTCAGAGGAATGAAATCAGGAAGCCGTCAGTCAAGACTTGCTCTGATAAAAAGCGTTGCATCCCTCATGTGATGAACTCTTTTTTCAGCTAATAAGATAAAAGAGATCAGTGTGGCATGGGATCAGTTAATCTCCTTGGCCCAAATATGCTGTAAACAAAACAATGCAGAGAAAAGAACTTTCAACTGAACTCAAGATGTGGAGACAATGCATGTATAAAGACATGTCTGTTCATGTCATAGGTTAACATTAACTAAAGAACTACATCCATGTTTTTATTCCTTTTCCGATGGTCGGTTATTTAGCCTTATTCCCCGGTGCTGTGAGGAAGCTCTGCCAGCGCAAAAAGCAGCCTCTGAGATTCCTCTGGCCTTCCTGGCTGCCTAGCAACTCCAAGGAATGGACAATACCGCCCGTCCCGACCGAGAGCCCTAACTTCTCCTGCTTTCGGAAAAGAAAGACACCTTTAAATCCTCGGTGGTGAGAGGGATCATAGCCAGTATGCAAGTGGATATTTACAGCTTCTTACGGAGGCTAAATGTCGGTGTGTTTTGAGGAGGTGAATTTGGTCCAATTCAATCCAGAAAATAAAATTTAAAAATGTAGTGATTAGGGATTATCCCCAGGTTCAGGGTGAGTTGTTAGTGTGCATTTGTGTGTGAGAGAGTTTGTTTCAGTAAGAGGACTGCTTTCCCATGGTCCCCGAGTTCCACGGGGCAGCAAAAAAAGCCTGATTCAGAACCATCCAGGAGGTCTATTGTTGAAGAGAGAATCCCTCGTTGGCTTTGCAAACTGAAGCCCTCCAGAGCTGAACAAGCAGAAAACCAGCACGGCCTCCAGTTTGTTCCTTCAGCATGGCTTGTCGCATTATGAAACCTGACAGAGTCAGAGGAGGGGCCGACACGAGGCCGGATCAGGATGACTAGGTGATGTGGAAACAGCACCTGAGGATTTGTTACTGCTGGACTTAAACAGAAGTCTTTCTTACGTGCTGGGACTGTCAGCGGATCTCCGCCGTTAAGCCCGACCATCTCAGACAAATGACTCTTATCGTCATATCAATAACTGTGGTTAATGGCGGCGGAGTCATACAGTGCTGCTGTGTCAGCATTCGTTTATGGTGCACAATCACTCACAAGGTTGACCTCAAGTTAGAATATGTAGGAAAGTTTCTGCAGGGGCTGGATCGTTTCAGTTTTCCTCAAGGTTAACTGATAATAGCAAGACGGGACAAAATGTGAGTGTAATCTAAAATGTAATCTTTTGGGACTCAAATAGAAATGGATCACCGGTTAACCTTCCTTTTCCCCAGTGACCGCGCACCAGGTGGCAAACAAAACTGTAGTGACAGTGAGGTTTAAAGGGGACCAACGTAAACGCAGATGGCTTCATTATTCTATATCCATCACATCATGCAATCAACACTACTTCATAAAGCAGAAAACCTGTCCAGTGTCGGTTTAAGATATTGTGACCGTCATTTTTCAATGTTTCTGATGTAAAAATAAAGGCTAATTGAGAAAATATTCATCAGATTCACTGATAATTAATACAACAGCGCTATCTATTTTGTTGCTTCGCAGAAATCTGCCGAGTTCAAGCCAACATGGAGTTATTGAAGACTTCATTTTCTGCATTTTAAGAATTGTGATTCATGATTTCATCAGACTGATCATCAATTGGATTGCTTTGACTGCGATGTGTTGTGCTTTGTACCGTTTTGCAGAAGACTTCTGATGTTGCACTTTTTATTGGATGATCATGTAGCTGGTATCCCATCTAATAAAAATGTATCTGCATATTTGGGATATCTTGACATGGGTTGATAACAGAAAATGTATTCTCATCATCATCATCATCAAGCAGATTTCAAGAATGCTGCTCAGACTTGCTATATTCCTTGGATTTAGTACATCTGCACACTCAAAATAGTGACAGCATAACAGCCCCAGTTCAACAAATTAACAATAAAAAAAAAAAACAATTTGCATTAAGAAACATTATTCACGTGGTTAGACGTCTTTTACTAAGCTGTCACGAAGGCTTTA